>VWYI01045583.1:227-40137 GCA_013399455.1 Anthoscopus minutus
AGAAATGAGAAAAAAAACTTATTTAAATTAATGAAGAGCTGTATGAAGAGCTGGGCAAGGGATGAGAGGAGATGCAAATGAACAGGGAAAAGAGGAAAAACTTAAGACTATGTATTTTTATCAGGGAGATAACAGGATGAGAGATCAAACAAATGGTCTGTGGGAGAGGGAAAAACACAGCTAAAGTAAGAAAACTGCGGGTGACTTGTGCAGAGTCCAGGGAGAGCTAGAAATAGGCAAAATTACTTAGAGAGGAGTTGGAACATCATGACAAAGTGAATATGATTTAGAATAGTTAAGTATGAGAAAGACTGAAGAGAGAGAAAAGTACAGAAAGAAGCACCTGATCCATACAGGAGACCATTCTCAGGAGTGGGTGCTGTGGGACCCTGATCAGCCTCTTCATTCATCAACAAGCAACACTTTCACACAGTGAATCAGCACGGTGCTACTCTATGCTGAAACCAATAGCACCTATTTTCTACACACAAGTCTTGGGAATTGCTATCAGCTATTCATCCTCCTGGAGCAGGAGGGCTGCACTTGAGCCTACAGAATCCAGCTCTGCTAAATCAAGCAAGCAGCTAAATGGAAATGGAAAGCAGAGGTTCTCAGCAAGACCCAGCACTATGATGTCCACAAGGACAAACTAAGCCCCTGTCACTGGCCAGCCTGAACCCTCCCTTCTGCTTTGTTGAACATTATCAGCAACTACCTGAAAAATCAAACTGAGAAACTGATCTAAAAAGGGCACCAGGGCTTGAAAGGGTTTGTGTTTTTTGTACAAAACAGCTTGTCAGCTGAATGAGTTCCCCAGTTGAGCTCCCAGATCAAATCAGACACTTGTGTCAATGACATACAGAGCAATATGAAGGTAAGACAGAGTGGCCAGGAGGGCACGAAGGGCTGTTGTATTTTTCCTTTGTCAGAACTGATGATCTAAACTCACACCAAATTGCACTCTTAATGTTTATACCCTTTATGCCTAGTAACAAGGCTGCAATTTTTGATAAAGTAACCAAAGATCATTCAAAAATATACTATGAAATGGAAGAAATGTTTACCAGACTCAAATTCTCTAAACTACGTTAAACTTTGCTTTTGAAGTGGTGTCATCTTGGCTCATCAGAACTATTCATTTATCTCATACAAATCCAAGAAATATTTAGGAAGCTTGACCAACACTTAGTACCTACATTGTTGCTGCACTCAGAGCTACTTTCAAAACAGCCTCAAAAATTCAGGTTTCAGTAACATCCTATACATTTTCTCAGACTCTTAGGTTTTTCTTCCTTGAAATTCCCGTAATTCCACATAACATTTGAAAACTTAATTAACATTTTACTTTTCACATTTTTACACCATGCTGGGGTATGGCCTACACAGAATTTGGTGAGCCCTAACAGGTTTCTCTGGATTTAGTTTGCCTGGACATAGAAACCAAAGGTGAATGACAGGTTTAAAAAAGAAAAAAGATCAGGGAATTTTGTTCAGTTTCAAGTTCGCCACTAGAGAACAACAGAGTAAGTTTGAAAACTGCATCCTTTCAAAGTATCCTTTTCAGAAAAAAAATGGGCTTATCAATCTGTATAAGAGTCTGTATCTGAAATTCTCTGCTGCTTTCAGATATCTACTTAGATCTGCCCTTGGTCATCTTAGCCTAAAATATGGAGAAGACTGAGCAGATCTGTGGGAAAAAACTAGAAGACACTAATATAAAGGAATCACCACATTTTGCTACCAGCAATCAGCAGATGAAAAATATTAACACAGATTCTGTAATTAACTTTTAAGTCCTGTTGTTATGAACAAGATATATTTGCGTTGTGTAAGTAACAAAATTAAAAACACTTTTGTATTAGTTATAAAAATATATGGCAAAAAGTGTAATCCCTCAATTAGCAAGGCAAGATATGACCAAATAAATGGAAAAGTTTTTGCACTTACCAGTTCCATGTAACAAACTAGCTTCTAATATGTGTGGAATTCTTGGAGGAATTTTCATAGATGCACGAATCTGGTAAAAGCTAAAGCAAAAGACAGTGATTTGCAACAGATGCATTACGGTTCATCTCATTTACCATCTACAGATGTATTGACAAAGGCAAGAATGGATAATGGCAATGAGGAACAGGTCAAGGAAGTCTACAAAACTTAATATTGTCTTACTTGACCCTTTATTTTGTTATGTTTTTTCTTTTTTTTTTCATTATAAACCAAAGCAGTAGCCAAACGTGAATAAAAACAAGTCCCAATACAACACTAGTTTTTCCACACCCTGCAAAGTTGGGGAAAATACTTGTAATGACAAGCAGCACTGGAAAATTGTTATGAATGGAAAACCAGGATTATCACCTATGCCACAGTCATCTCAGAAGGATCTGCCATTTAGCACATCTACAGCACTGCTATAATCAGTTCTGACACTGAAGGAGGTGAGACTGCAGTTTGTAAAACTCCTCCCTCCAGCATCCCCTGGAAACACCACTTACCAGACACTCCCTATATTGTTTGTGGCTACCAGCTATGCAAAAGTGCAAATAAAGGGTCACACTAAGCAAAACATGACGGCACCTTTATGCTATCAATGCCAGGAACTGCAGGCTTCAGGCCTAAAACGGAGAAAAACCCCAACACAAGTCTTTGTCTCTACCCTAACTCTAAACCATTTTTCATCTTATTCAGCTCCATACCATTTCCAGCTTGAATTTTCATCTAAGAAATCCTTAACCATCCTCAACCAGACTGATTTTATGGAAGCATTTACATAACACAAATACACTTAGACGAAACATTGTAACCATCTCATCCCGTTTCAGGTAATTTATTATTGTTTGAGGAGTTGGCTTCAGCTCCTCAGTGAGCTGATTTGAGCTACCACACAGCTCCACAAACACTGAGACCAGGGAAAGGGAGGCAGCACAAACACAGGTACAGAGAGGAAGAAAACCCCACCCTTTTAGGCAGAAGCATGATCCTATATGCCCTTAGGAATACACATTTACCCTTCATAGTTTACTCACAATGTACACCCTATCACAGTTGTGGTTTTCAGCATCCCCAAAATTCCAAATCAGTCTATTTGTGATTTTCTGATTTTGGCTTCTAACACTTCAACTGAAGCTCACCATCCAGAACTTCACTACAACTGATGTGAGTGTGTGTTAGCCTAACAGCTGGCTAATGAAAAAGCTCTTAATTTAATTCTTCTACAAAATTAAAAAGTCAGCTTTAGTCTTGTCAAAACTTATACATGAAAGAATAGGAATATAGTGAACCAGTAACATTGTTAGAGATAAGAGGTGAAGTGATTCTTACTTTTTAAAAACAGAGCAAAACTTACCCTATTGCAAGCTACTAGTTGCATATATCCCTGAGGAGGAAACCCACAGGTCAAACATGATTCCAAACACACTCCCCAAGTGATTCATAGATAGTAAATTAATTCATTTTGTATTGAGTTAAAGGAATATAAATTAACATTAAGCTTTCAGTGTTATCTTCTCCAAGAGTATAAAGAATCGAGAAGATTAAGAGTGTCCTCTCAACATTTACCCAGGAGGATGCAGTGTAGTACAGTGATGTACCCCTTTTCTCTGGGTCAGATGAGACTTTCATCATCCAGTTAGTTACTCATTTCACCTATACTAAAGAAACATGATACATGATAATGTACAATGTCCTCAGCAAGGAGATACTTTCCAACAGCCCAGCTTCATGTTGTCATTTTGGGATCCACAGAAAACATTCATTAAGAGCCTGATGACCTACCACCACTAGCTGCATCTTCCCATGATCCTAATGGTTATGGTAGTCTGTCATGGTAAAGCAGACTGCTTATTACTTCATGTACTAAAAGAATGTAAAATTATTGATATAGTTTACATGAAGTATTTTGTTGCAGCTTTCTATTAAAACATCGTATCTCAGTAAGTTCAGAGATATGCCACATATTTTCATTCACCTTGGCTTTAGTCTACCAAACTGGGTCATTCTATGAGAATTTTAAAAATCCAAAATCTATATCATTCTCAGCTGATGTTTAGAAGCACGTAACAGCTCTGCAGAGCATAAATTTAACTCGGGATTGACAACTTTATCAAATGGAGATAGATTACTGAATAAAGACTATAACAAGGTAACATGAAAGGCAAGGCAAAATAAAAACCAAGCATTGAACAGAATAAAGGCACAATGTGATATTCCCATTACTTAATCCAATAAGACTCATTCATCCTAGAGATACTATTAAGTGACTGTTTACTATTTGTGCCTCAAAGAAAATGATCAATAGAATTGTTCTTGCTTAAAATGTAATTTTCGAAACCAAAAGGCTGTTAGGGTATTCTTCCTCTCCTATTATTTGCTTGCAATTAATCAAGAGCAGACCATGATACACTTTTTCTTCAGTAAACTCTTTACCTGCCTGGTATTTTTATTTGTTTTCATGGGGAGATGAAGATGTCTTGTTTGCTTGATTGAGACAGGTGGCTTTGATTTTCAGCAGATTTATACTTTAAGCAGTTTAGAACATAAAACATTCACTTATTAGTCTGAATAATAAAATCTTGTACGAGTTCGGCAAAGGGCAAATACGTAAACAATAATTCAAAATCTCATGCCTAGATAGATGACAAAATTATTTAACCACACCAGGGTATTTAAATAAGAAAAACAGTCCCCTACACAGTATTTACCTGAATTATCAACTGTCATTCATCTTTAAATGCTGTATATATTAAGGATCTATCTGCAGATGCAGAGCTATTATACTCTTGACACTTGATTCACGAAGGTGTTGTATTTGCAATTTGTAAATAAGGAAATACTTTTTATAAGTTATGATATACATTTCTCATTTGACAGTAAATTTTAAAAGTAATGTAAAAAATGCATGAAGCTTCATTGCTATTTTCCCCAAGCCCTGCCTTCCTCATCTTGCCATCTTTTGTTTAACCCACTAGTCAATTTGTGTTGCAATGTTTCCATTTCTATCAAAAACCAAAACAAAACCAAGTCACTTTCAATTATTTCCTGGCTGTACTATAAACATTATTTAGCTCTTATAAGGACAACTGACTCATAAATCTGATCTATTGTACCTGCTTGGGCCTACACATAACAATTCAGTATCAAGGACTTGTTACTCACCTATCACATTCAATTGTCCCAAATATCCTTAAAACACTCCATAAATAAGATCTGAATACAATCAGCTCTCCACTGTCTCATGTATCAACTCTCCATTATCTATTGTAATGAGAGAATGAAGGTCTCCTGAGTAGTGGAAAATCCCAACTGATAACAACACTACAGATCACACAGCCAATGGTGCAGCAAATGTGCCCAACAGATGAAGCAAACTCCAGTCTACCAATGCTTTCAAACCTCATTCCAGCTTCTTCCAAACACTGGAACATGGCAGACTTAATCACACAGTAGCCAGTGTACCACTGGAACTTTTCAGACACAACAGTTCAGGTCCATTGGTGTGACAATACTAAACTGCTTTCCTGCAGCCCACTGGAAGGAAGAACCCAGTAACTGGAAGGAAGAACCCAGTAACTGGAAGGAAGAACCCAGTACAAACATCTCGGAGCATGGCCCATGCTAAAGCAAAGCCAGTGAGACTCACGTGCCCAGCACATTTCTCTAACACACACCTCAAAGTCCCAGGAACCTGACAGGAGAATAACCATACCAATTGTGCACCAGTCTGGTTCCTTTTCAAGTCCTAACTCTGACAGCAACCTAGAAAAATGCTCTAGTGATAATAGAGACAGAGGCTTCAGGTTCATATAAAGATTTATGTAAAACTGTTTTCCAGAGCAGAAATACTAGAGAAAGAAAATATCTCAAGCTTTGCAATCAGGATTAAGATTCCAGAAAAATGCTAAGGTTCTTAAAGCATAGACTAGTTGTGGTTTTTATGTGAGGATTTTTGAAAAATAATTTGAAAAAAACCTCTTACAATTTGTCCCTTAATCTTTGTTTTGACTGCATTACATGAAAAAAACACCATTTTTGGATTACTAAGAGTTGATTTTTTTAGATAACAAAGATGGGTGTATTTTAACAAAGACAATTTAAAGCTACAATGTTTTGAAGAATATTAGTATTCATAAAGAAGGTATATTGTAAAAATCACCTGTAAAAACATCCATCAGATTATCATTTGTGCCATTAGCTCAAGCAGGATAACTGTGTATTTCACTAAACAGAGAACAAAACAGAAATACCACCAAGAACTTTAATTTACAGTATGACAGAAAATGCAATAAAAATTAAACAAGAGCAAGAGCCTGATATGCATTAATTCTTAAATTACCCTGACAGATCAGGCCATGATGTTTAGAATCAACACCTGATAATTCAGCAAAATACATTTGGGTAATTTAGATAATACAGCTAGGGTCTGGCACTTTAAAAGGCTGGGCTACAATGGCAGCAAAGGAAGTTGAGCCTGCAGTACAGGCAGTACAGGGAGCACAGCTGGAGGAAGGTCTGACCACACCAAGAACAGATTTTCAATGAGTCTTTAGAACCACTTTTTCAAGAAAACAAGCAGCTTGCTACAGCTTGATATTCATAGTGTTGATGTCATTTGAAGTTCAGGCTCCAGGGAGAGGCTGAGTAAATGGAACTTGCAACAGTCTTAAGGATATTTAAGCACTGGAACACATAAGCTATGGAACCTCCCCTCCTGGAAGCTTTCAAGACGTGAGGGGACAGTACTCCAAGTAATGTGGTTTGTTTCGAGTTCTGATACAAGTTCTTCCTTTCAGAAGAAGGAGAGTCAGAACTGTATGCTACATTACTACCCCTTCCACCCCAAATCAGTCTATGATCTCAGAAGTTAAAGGAAACCTGAAAGAAAGGGTTCAGCAATTTCCAATTTGATGACTGAAAGGCAACACAGTAAAAAGCACATATGGTCAGGAACTGGTACACAAAACAAATTGCAGATACACCTATGAATAGAGCATATTCCAGCTCCTGGTTTTCCTAGCTCTACACAGGCAAAATCCCTCTCAATAGTTGATTTACTTGCTTCTCTGAAAGGCAGCATTTTCGCTTCCTATTAAATTTCAAATGTCAATGACTTAGGAAAAAAAAAAGATAACCTACAATACCACCTCTGAAAATTTGCTTTACTTATCTTAGCCACAGACATGAGGTCTAGGATGAATACCAGATCTTTCACCCTAATTGCACTACTTAAAACCTTTATTCTAAAAAGTTTGACATCCATTCCCCGAAAGGTATCTTTGCTTTTGCTTCAATGTGGGAGATAGTCCAAACATTTGAGATGTCTACTGAGACAGCATACAAGCAAAGCTGAAGTGGACGGCTTATAAATATCCAGGTAATTTCTGCCAAAGCCACTCTATGCAGTCATTCTTCAGTAAACATATGCATGTGCCTGCTTGTGTCTGTTTATGTCATTTGCTCCTCAATGTCATTACATGCAAATATATAACCATTATATTAAAAGGTTCAAGGATATCTGGAGTTTAAGTATTCTTACCACAGACCTTGTAGGAAAAGGTGCTCTGAAATAAATAGCTAGAATAACTGCTCTCCTGTAGGCAGACAACACCCTACACTGTCAGTCTTATATAAAGGATTAAATCTTGTTCATCAAGTTGTATTAAAATCTTGAAGATTCAGAAATCTGGCACATACCAGAAAATGCTTTCCCACATAGGAAAACTGATGTTTCCTTTCATTATCCCTGCTACGAGGGAACTTCATTTAGATAGGTGTAAGTAAGGGAGTTTTTACCACATTCGTGGAAAATGGTAATTTATTAACTGAGCAGGAAATAGGTTTATCAATAACTGGAATGTATCTTGCTACTGACAAAAAAATGGAAACATATGAAGTAACAGCGATTTGACTTTTTTATGCTCTCACATGGAACTACAGGGAGTAATGAGTGCAAATGCAGTCATAAAGTACAACCGTTATTAAAATAAAAAAAACCCTCATGCATTAAAAAAAAAGAGAATTTATGGCAATAGTGCAAGAATTTACTTGAAAAGTCACTTAAGTTTGTCAGCTAAAGAACATTCCAAGGCAAGTGTACATTTTGAAAAAGCTTCATAACACACTTCATTATTGAGGAAAAACTTTTTTGCAGTTCCTCTTGCCAGGAAGAGGAAAGGCAGAAGTGTGTACAGTAGAGTCTGAGCTTTCCTCTTCCCTAAATCCCACTGCACTCACTGCAAACTTCAGTGTGCTCAGTCACATTAACAAGAGCAAGCACTGAATGTCGTGGACTGTAAAACTCACATGCACATTGGGTCACCCGCAGGGCAGATTCTAAATTTATCAGTTAACCAAATGGAAGAACAGCTGTGACTCCGTATATGCAAAACCTCAGGAGAGTTCTTGAGATCTACTGAGCACAGGGCCCTATTAAAAACACACCCTCCACTGCAGACTGACACTAAGAGTTCTCCTTTTTCCAAGGTGAGCTGTGGCTCAGGCAAGCATGACTTGTTTGGTGCAGGAGGAAACAGAGCTGGAGCTGAAGTGCTGCTTTGCAAATATGCAATGTGAAATGAGGAACTGCAAGGGAAATGGACAGAAGAGCGAGTATCCAGGCAGCTCTAGGGGCAGTGATTCCACGGAGGTAGCATCAGACTGACCCTAGCAGAGCTGTGTCTTCTACAGGTCACACCCCTTCCCATGGAAGCAAATGGGCACAAACAGAAACTCCCACTGCAGTGAGAAGTTGAGTCAGTAAAATACCAAAATAATCCAACAAAGAGAAAAAATATTCCTTTATTTGTGTTCAACACCCTCTGTTCTACAAGATAAGCTCCTTGTAACTGGAGAGACCCTACATCCCTAATTCTTTCATGGATTCATAGAAACAATCTTAAAAGGGGTGAAGACATTTAGTATTTTACATGGTTACAAGCCAATTCTGACAAATGCCAACATACTCTTCTAGGCAATCTGAGCACACCTGTAATGTTTAAAGCATTCCGTATGATTGTGGAACACAAATACTCTATCTTAAACATTACCACACATTGGGCAGATTTTTATTGTAACTTCATAAGCATTCTCTAAAAAGGCAGTCCAGGCAAAGAGGAAAAGCGGGACAGAAGTAAAATAAGGTGCAATGGAACAGAAATAAGAGAACAGAGAAAAGACAGAATAAAGCACTGGCAGTAAAATGTTGATTACTGAAGTGCAAAATTAAAAACAGAATTGGTTAAACTTGTTCCTTACCAGAAGACATGAGCAGTCATCTATAAAAATTTAATCCCATCAACAGTTGGGGCCCACAGAATACCAAATGGACACCAAACAAGTTACAGGGCTTATCCAGACAGTGAATTATTTAATACAAGTATGGAATGCACAGAAAGATTCATATCTTGCAATCACTTTGTAATAAATACTTCTAATATGGATCAATATGATATTAAATTCTGCTATAATTGTGAGATTTATTTCAGAAACTAATTCAGATACTTGAGCAGCAGGAAAACTATTATGCCCCATGTTTAAAATCTTCTAGCAACTCCTTCAATGAAAAATCCATGTATTTCCCAGCTGACTTTTATTAAGATGAATAACACAATGGGCAAAATTACAGGAAATATATAAGAGATTCTCATTTATTTGAAAGAAAGTTTCCTTGAAAATTAATTACTTTTTTGAAGTACTTCATATGTCTAGAACACATATTTCTGAAAATCAGTCTTACATATAAACAAAATAGTAATTAGACCAAAAGTTTGATGAGACTTATTTGGGAGACTAATACCTCAACTAAGTCACAGCAGCTTGTTATGAAACAGGATTAAATACGTGAAACGGGAGAGAGGGGAAAGTAAATACAGCTGGAGATTTTGCCTTATTATTATAAAAGCCTTTTCACCACATTATTTCCACAAGACACACTCAGCAAGAATTCCTGTAATGGTTATAAACATCTATTAAAAAACCTGAAAGGGGAACAGTCTCAAGTTAGTATTGCTTTTTTTAAAGAGACACATAAATATGCAGTATTAGATGAGTTCTTATTTAATCAATTATATCTCAACCTACATTAGTTTATGTTTATAATTTTAGTTCCTCTTTTATTTTCTATTCTCATTGAATTAAAAAAAGAAAGAAATCATACTAAGTTTCCTTACATCTTTAAAGTACAACAGTCCCATAAAGCTTTTCTTCAGGAATAATGATTTCTCGTTTTCTCTTATTACAACTTTTCAACTCTATTTATTTAGCTTGAAAGTATATTTCATTTGACTTTTTGATTCAGCATACTAGCCTTGCAAATGATATATCACAATTGTTTAACCACCTTGTGGCTTGGAACGTCTCCGTTTTCTGAAGAGAAAAGAATAGGATGTTAGGTTTTCCTAGTACACAGGGTCACAATTTTATAAGCTTCACCCCTTGCAAAGAGGCATCAGTTTTGACTAAGATATATCATAACTTATTAATTTTGAAATCAAAGTTTAACAAACACAGCAGATGGGAGAGCAGAAGAAAATTTTGTGGCATTCACTAGTTTTTCAAACTTGTAGGTTTTGCTGCTGTACAATTCCGTTCCCCTAATCTGTCAGTAAACAAGTATATAAGCCTTACAATTCACTTTGCACCTTATTTTTTAATGAAAGGCAACCTCTGTTTTAATGGCAAATAGCAAACATTTAACCAGAGATGGAAAATCAGGTACCACAAAAAAAAACCTGCTGTAAAAAATCATGACAAAAGAGCCCATTTGAACTAATTGTGACTACCATATCTTATGTAAAATGCATCAAAGAAAGGTAGGTCATCACTTTCATCCCTTACCAACATGTTCATCTTCTCCCCTGTAGTAAACTGTGTTATTCATGAAAATCACATTAACTCCTGTCATTCAATTTTTTAAATTGAAACACTGTAGTTTCAAATATAGCATACTGCTCTGAAATGTTATTAGCGTAATAAGAAAGGAAAGTAATATCTCAGATTTTTTCCTTCAAAAAAGGCACAATTTCATGATTCATTTACATCACCTTAAGCCAGTACTGCCACAGGTAGAAGCATTTTGCAGACCAAAGCCTCTTTTGCATATTTTTGTCCCTTCTCAAATAAATTGATGTTCCATCAATTCTATGGTAAAACAAACCAACATGCTGATCCAGCTGGAAAGGGAAAAGAAAAATCCAGTAGGGGCTATTAACAGAATGCAGGATTACATAGCCAGGGAAGAAAGTGTTCCCTTCAGTGACAGGAGCTTCAGAAAGGCTGAGCTAGTGGTAGGGCTCCACACTCAGAAATAATATAAAATTGCATTGCCATTTCCAGTAAATGATTTTTCCTCAACTTCAAGAGTTTCAACTCCAAAAACACTAAGAAGCAGAACTGCTGACTGCACACTATATTTATGCATTTATTAACATAAATCTTAAGAAGTAATCTCAGAGAATATTATCAGAACAATGTTACAAGCAAGTAGTAAGAAGTTAGCAGCATAAGACCTGTCAAGACTCTAAGCATAAGTCAAGACACTAAATTACAATGATCCTAAAAGCTTATCAATGTCAATGAGTAAAGTGAGCATGCAAGACTGGAAAGAAAAAACTCCACTTCTTTCCCCTTCATAAAAAAGAAGAGTTACTGTTCTTGAAGAGACCTTTTGCCATGATAGAGCCACCTGCAAAAGTATCTTCCATCTCTTAAGACCTACCCCATCCAGTACACTCAAAAGAATTAAACTTCTGATGCCAGTTTAAATAAATCAAACAAATTACAGGAGAACAAACACACTAAGGAGCCAAATCCCTTTTTCTCTTGCCAGGTTCCAAAAGCTGGATACCCTGAAGACACACAGTACCTGCTGAACCTGTTGAACAAGTTAAAAAAACCATTAAACAAGCAAGCAAAAAAAAAAAAAGTTGTTTTTCTAAAGTCTACATTTTTCAAAGGTTTTGTTTTGAAAAAATCAACAAGCACAGCAGAAAACCTCAAATGGTATCCAAAATATTTTGAAATAGGAATGTATTCAGGAAAGGTAGGAAGCAAATTGCTGAAAGGAAGGCATGCAAAAGTACTATGAGATGAAAACTGAGAAGAATATGATCAGAAAAAAAGAAAAACTCCAAGAAGAAGCACTAACCATAGTAATATGACTGAATTGCAGAGATGGTCATCAAGCTGATTGTATGATTTACTTTCTACATACACTGAGGAGTCTCAAACTTTCCATGCATCTGGGTATCTAACTCACTTTGTTCCCCTTATGAGGCTGACCTCCTGCCACTGCTCCTGTAAGCTGGGATCTGCAAATCCACTGAAGAAGGATCTGAGCTCTCCTTGCAGAGTTGGAAGCTGAGGGTTTCTGCTGCTCTGAATGCCTTTCTATCATCTCCTCCTTCTCCCTTTCAGAGCTGACCTACAGAAAGGGACTTGGCATTCTGAAGGTGATTAGGGGCCCTTTCTCTGCCAAGTACCAGAGCTGGATCTCTCTGACTTCTGCAATAATCTGATTCCTTCTCTATGCCAGTCAAAGCAAGCTGCCTGGAAACCCTACCCTTCCTTATAGTAAGGGAATGTCAACAACAATGTCCTGAACTTTATACTGTACTTTTACAATATAATGACTTCTGCAATAAATGAAGTTTAAGGAATTATGTTTTCCCCTTTTCCTCTGTCCTGTCCTCCCAGGCACTCAGCTCTTGCCCCTGTGAGACATTTGACACCTTTCTCAATTACACCAGTGCACCACTTGCAGAGCAGTTCTGGACACTGGTCAGATCCAGCAGCTCAGCCAGCACAACCCACGGGGCAGGGCACTGCAGCAGCACGAAGCTGCCAGCAGCAGGGGAGGTGTAAACTGCAAACTGGCATTGCCAGGCAAGCTCTGTATCTCCACATGAGGGCTTAGGGAAATTAGAAATGACATACCTGACGCCTGTCATAACTCTGTATCCTAGGGGCAGGGATGCCAAGCGAGATGAACGTAGAAGTTCAAACAGAGGTTTTGTTTCAAAACATACCAATCTCTGGGCTGCTCTCATTAAGCAGATCAAACTGACATAATGGTGTCTCCTGTTCCAGAGACATCTTCCTAACATGGAGGTTGGAACTTATATGGACATTTCTCTCAGGACAAAGTCCAGGATAATAGTTAAATCAACCCAAAAGCTAGTTGGTGACAGAATCATCCCACTCCTGCTGTGTACTTTATACTCGTTCTGCACCACTACTGACAGAATATCTGATGTGATGTGGACCAGGGAGATTTAAAAAAATATAACCCAGAATGATTCTGGTTTGGCCAGGTTTTTTTCTGATGCTTTACCATGTTAAGCTGGCCAACCAGATGGTAAAAGACTGCAAGCACACAAGAAGCACCAGAAGCAAGACCACCCTGCTCAGGCAGTTGTTATCCAACAGATCTCCCTATTTAAGATCTATACCATTAGCCCTGTGTTCCTGCCAGCTTAACCCACTCTCTGACTACACTGCAAGCCCATCTTACTGACACGACTGCAGGAGAAAACAAAGCAGGGAAGACCATGCATATAGCACCTTTTGGCAGATACATGCTCAGGCCAACTATAAATGCACAGATGAGAATGCTGTTTCACACCGGATTTGGGCTCATGGCATCAACAGTAGGCCATGCTGGGTATATTCTCTTACCCTCTCCCGTCACCAAAGAAACCACCAGTGCTCAGGCACAACCATCTACATCAAAGAAACATGCACAAGTGAAAAATACACCTCCTTTTTTTCTCCCCAATCTGATCACCTCCAATAGCTTGGAAGCTACTTCTTGAAGTAAAAATACACTAATATAGAAAATGATTAGCAGCGGAGATCTTGATCACAATCTAAGGCATTCATCCTATTTTTGGAGAAAACATGAGACAATTTTTTAAAGCAATTTTAAAACTTTGCCAATCAACAAAGGAACTTATGTGTGCATAAGCATGAACATGATGATCCAGTCTAGAGGGCCTCTAAGTATTTGGAGGTATTTTAAGCTTCTTCCCCCACGGCCAATGTGAGTCAGAATCTGGGAAAGGGCGAATGAGTGAGGTGAAATAAGGTTAAAAAAATATTCAAAAACCTTATGAGTTACTTTATGTGGAACACAGCAATTGGCAGGAGGCATAAGAAGTAAAAGAGGAAGAGATTTTGAAGCAAACACCTGACTGAAGTAGAGGTAGCAAGCCTGACTTTGCATTTGGTGGTGGGACTGAGCCTGGTCCCTGTTCCAACAAAGCTATATGCTCTGTGCAGTTTGAGGTGATCCAGTAAAGTGCTGTTTGTGATTACAGATACAGGTATACATAAAGGTATTATTAGCTTGTATGAGCAGCAAAAGAGGTACAAAAAGACACCATAACAGAAACTTCTGCTGTATTGTGAGGCAATCAAGACTTTGAAACATAGGATAAGCATCTTTCTCTCTCCCTTCTCTCAGATAGCTATGGATGGTAAACTAACTTAAAGAAATATATTCCTCCTGTAAGTATCATGTGTATTAACCAAGCACATAGAAATAAGGCAGAACACCTATGAATGACAGATTTTTCTGGGTTTTGCTACCATCTCACAGTGTTAGGTCTGAACTGTAAGACTATGCACAAGCTACAAGCTTCTGCATATATAGGTGCCAACACTTGAAAGGATCTAAAAGTAGCCATTTTAGTGAGCAAATATGTATTCAATGCAAAATTAAAATTGTTACTGCCGTCAAATGCCACTCCAGAATACCAAACTCAGTAAAACTAGATTTAGAAAAAGAAGGTGCATACTCAAGAAGTCATTACTGAGATGCCTTCAGCTAACACCTATGACCATTCTACCTTCATATTATACACAGCTGATAGCTATATGTTCTACAGAATAAAAGAATGCATCTTCTCCAGAAAAAAATCTTCATTTTGAAGACTCATTCCTCTCTTACACTGTTATTTACTCCCTCACTAAACTAAACTAATCGATCTTGTTTCTCCTGACAGACTTCATGGCAAGAAATGCTCAAGTGCAATAGTTACTTTGCACTGTGAAATGGTAACTGGTCTTACATACACAAGACTCCTACACAGACCCCCCAAAAGCAGTCTCAAAGGACAGCAAATTGTGCCATATCACTGTAACACCAAAGAGCTGTGCCTACCACAGCACTAGGTGCAGAAAGGCAGCAAGATGGTATAAGTAGGCATCAGTTCTTTATCTTTTTGTCCTTAGAAAATGGAATTTTGCCAAATTGAATGCCTGGAGGAGATGCGATGCCATTAGACAGCTTTAATTTTGTGTTGAGAAAATGTTTTCCATTGCAAAATAATAATTTCAATTGCAAAAGTTGTTATTTTTAAAATGTCCAAAAGTACAACTTAAGCATAAGAGCTAAAATCTGAATAAAATTCAGGTGATTTGAAATTTGTACCCCATGTCTGAGAAGTCTAGAAGGTGCAATGAGTACCCATGAACATTACAAAACATTGAAGTAATATTTTTTGAATATGGGGAGATGCAGGAAAAAACCCACACCCTCAGGACAACTACAACTACCAACTCTTAGCTATGCCTCTATGAATAATGACTGAGGAAATAAGCATCTGTACAATCATCTTTACAGGTCAGAATATGTAGCTAAAAACTGTAGCATCAGGATCTCATTTAGTTTCTTAAGTTGGAGTACAGTCTTCTAGGAATTACAATGGAGAAGGGCAGGGAGGGTGATTCAAAAGCAGGAGTCTAATTTACAGTGGCTCTAGGTGACCCCTGGACAAGCTTCCTGTGTGGCTGGAAGTCTCCTAATACAGGCACTGCACTTCAGATAACTGAAAAGCAGAACAACCTCTCCATGTCTTCAATCCCACTTGGTGTGCTTCAAAAAACCTTAATTTCTCAGCTAAATCAAAGGAAATAGTGCTCAGTTTTTCACTTAATTTTCTAATCTCTATTTTCAACAAATATAAGACTTCATATTTTAGAAGACAAGATTCTGTCTTTTAAATTGTAACTGATCTTTGGGACCATGCCATTGGTTTCTCAGACATCCTGCATCACACGGGCTAATGGATAATTGATGACACTAAGTTCCAATTTCTGTAGCAATGGCAATTTAAAATAAGACTTTCCCACTGCTCATTCCCAGTCTACTCTTTCTAGCCTCAGAGCAAGCAGGAACTGTGTATGTGCATTCACTGATGAACTAGAACCAGAAATTGATTCACTTTAAAAAATCCCCAAAACAAAAAAACCCAAGACCAAAAATATTTGCATAATTTTTCCTAGACAGACTGTTCCCTTGAGTTTACAGCCTAGCCCTCCAAATCTTAAACCGGTATAATTGCTATTTGTATTACTGTAATAAGCTGAAGAACAGAGCTCACCTTACAACTGTTAGACAAATTTGACAGCTTTCTTCTCTCTTAGTAAAGATGCATTACATTAAGTAAAGATCACAGCACAATACTTCAAAAGATACGCTATCCTGTCAGAAGGCAATTCATAACACTTATTTCCAGAAAAATATGTCATACAGAAATGTAGTTTGAAAGTAAAAGTATGTCTGAGCTGTATGAATTAAAAAGAAAACCAAACAGGTGAACCTGAATGTTCCTTGTCCATCAAGTTTTATTATTCAATCATATGCTAGCAACACAAACCATTAGCAAGGGCTACCTGTTCATTTAAGGACAAAACCTTTTCATTTCTGATATAGCCAGGAGGAAGAAAAGAGCTCCTGCTGGAAGCGTACATTTTGAATTTCAACTTCCTATTAAAATTTTTAAAATTAATGTAGGCAACTCACTGGATTCAGAAAACAATACAACTTGTCATATATTGCATTATTTCTCATGACATTACTAAGTAACCATAATAAGATTAATTAAATTCCATATACTGATTCAGTGTTATTTTCTTTTAAGCTACATTACACAAGCATGGAAGCATAAAATGTCAGTGCTGCTCAGACACATCAGTAAGTATCTACATATGGAAAACCATAAATCTATAGAACAGAAGAGTATCATAAGGTTAAATTTTCAGTTGTCTCTGAAGCTTAAATTCCTTTGACTTTTAATAGGATATAGGTTCACAAACAACTTATGCTGCAATGTTACCAATAACCTTTCAGATATGATACGTCTCCAAAAATATGTTTTAGGTTAGAATCTGCCAAAGTCTCTCCTGTGGAAGGTATTTAGTATTATTCTTCCATCTGTTACCCAACAGTTAAAAGCAAAAAGACCTTAAAGAAGCGTGGTAGATTTAAATAACTAATGTAAGTTCATGTGGTTTTATAAGAATCCTTTAATCCAAAACAAAGTAAAATAATAGAAAACTAAGACACACTGAGCAGTAAATATGTAATAAAGAGCTACTGTCAATACTTTATTTTACTTCCTCTCCTCATAGTTTATGTAACAACAAATTCACACCACCAAAAATACCATTAAGAAATTTTTTTTCTGAAACACGAAATGAAACTTCAGGTATTGTACCTTACAAATCAAAATGGTACCAAAAAAAAAAGCAAAACACATAGACATTACTATTAAAAGTATTCTAAATCCTAAATCCAGCTTTGGCCAGTTGTTTGTGCATGCATGCTACTGACAAAATAACAAAAGTGACAAAGTAAGAACTTAACATTTGGATTATAAGAATACACAGAGATGGGGAAAATGTAGATGAAAGCTGTTTTCAAAGCAGATCTTGCAGCAATGTGTGCACTATGCTAAACTACAAACTACTAGCTAAGTCTCTTTAGCCCACTAGATTTGCCATTTATAAGTAAAAAAGCGATACGCAGCTCCAAGGAACTGCAAACCTCATCTTCTCACAAGTGAGGGTTACCAGGGATCCATCATCCCATGGTGAACATGAGAACTTCAGTGGAGCACTACGAAGTACTGAGGCACTTTCAGTAACTAGTTGTTTGGAATCAGACATTCTGAACACATTTATACCTCAGTTCAGGACACATAGGTATGCTGACACATACAAAATGTATGTAAATGAGGGGGTAAGCAACCTGTTCTTACAACAAAATTTTGAACTTGAACAGCTTTAAGCTGAAGGACAGTAGGGTTAGATGAGATATTTGGAAGAAATTCTTTTAGTCAGAGGGTGGTGAGGCACTGCGAGAGGCTGCTCAGAGAAGCTGTGATCATGCCATCCCTGGAAGTGTTCAAGGCCAGGCTGGATGTGGCTCTAACCTGTTTAATGGAAGGTGCCTCCCCCACGGCAGGAGGGTTGGTACTGGATGATCTTTAATGCCCCCTCCAACCCAAGTCATTCTATGATTCTGTGCAAAGATTGCTGAGGCTACTGACCCAGTATCAGCTCATGGGAGGAGCCACTGGTCACCAGCTTTAAGCTGGACTCAGCACCACTGACTGCAACTCTTTGAGCCGAATCATCCAACCAATTTTCCACTCAACTCATTCTCCACTTCCGCAGTCAAGCTATGTTATGTTTCCTTTGTCTTTATAGAAGATCAGTACTATAAAGCCCACACTTTACTGGAACTTTTATGAGCCAAGATAACAAAACAGCTTGAAACTTCACTGTCTCAGACTACCATTCTCACAGGTCCCAAACAAATACATTTCTTTAATTCATTTTGTCACAGGATATTTGCATATCAATCTCTGGGCAAAAATTCCTATCATCAGATCTCACTAGCTCAAAACAAAAACTGTATGAAGCCTTATTCGAATGAAATTAACAGATAACAACAAATCAGTGGAGCCATCTATAACAAGCTGGATTTAAAGCAAATGGCACAGTTATAAGAAAATGTAACAAAATAGCTGTATTGGATACATAAGACAAATATACTACTGCAATGAAGTGTCTGCACTGTTAGCCCTCCTTGGAATAGTAACAGTAAATAAAAGGTTAAAGTAAAGTAAAAGTAAAACAGTCTGCTTTAGAGGGTCACTTAGGAGAATAATATAGTTATAACCCTTCACATAAACATAATATTGAGTAAAATACTATGAGAAATTTTGGCTTAGTCTGCACTGTTTAGACCAGCTTAGATCAACAGAGTGGTTTTGAGGCACTTTCCTCAATGACTCCAGTTTGCTGGTTCAGTTCACTGAGAGCTTTCCAGTCACAGAACCTGCATGTCTCCTAAGGAAGCTGAACTACTCTGATCTACCTGTCACAAAATGCACTTCAACCCCTGGGGACACAAAAAAGTCTGAACCAACTATTGATACAAACAAGTTTAAATTACACTCATGATACAAAACATCTGGTCCAGAAATGAGGTTAAAATCTAGTCTAAAGTAACCCTGGAGGCACACAGATGTAGGGGACATCAACACTGCTTTTATCAATTCATTCCCTGAATACCGAATTTAATTGTTAGTGTAAACACAGTCATAAGAGCTTCTGGCAACTGTAGTGCCACTACATTTACAGATCCAAGAAAATATGATACAGTGGATGCATGAGTTGGTAGATTTCTTCAAATAGTTACAAAAGCAGGAAGAGAGTAAAATGCCTTTGACTGGATATTAGGGTATGTGGACTCTACTGAAAAGGAAGGGGGAGGGTGGGGAATGTGCCATAAGTTCCAATGGCCAAACTCATGTCAGCTCATATTTAATAAAAGGGACAAAAGACTGACATCTAAAATATGTAAGGGTGAACTTTCAGACTGATAGAATGATTCTAAACACAAGACAAAGCTGTAAAGAACAACAGCTAAAACTGATCAGAAGGAAATTTAGGCTGGGAATGATGACATCTCCAGTAATCAAATGAGCGAGAAACTGGACTCACTTTGCAAATAAATACTTTGGATAAAAATCTACTTTTAAGATGACACTTGATGTGATTGCTTGCAATAACTGACATTTTATTCTACAGAGTTCAGAAGCTCATGATGTTTCTTACTCCATGAGACAAGTATGCCACGCTGGGAAGGCTTGAATGTACACAATACAGTCAATTCCATAATTGATTTTAGTGAGACAAACCATGCTAAACAGAGTAGTGCTAAAAAATAGGCTAACAATGAAACTAAAGATTTCCTTTTCTGCTCATTCAATCCATTATCCTAGAGCTTCTCCAGCAACAAAAGTATTATATCCTGTCTCAAATGAACACAGTTTCCTAGAAAAATACTGGAACCTACCCAAACTGAATTTATTGCAATAGTCACATTTCTTGGTCTGTCAAATTATTCTGGAAGTTCTCTCTTCTTCCTGACATTAATTTCTACAGAAATGTGCCCAGAGTTAAAGGTTCAGCTTGAAACCAGAGAAGTTTTATTTCCTCACATCACTTTTCTCATTATGTCAGCATTCTACCTCTCTGAACCTGCCCTGTGAATTTACTGATCTTTAGCTTACTGCAAGAGTAAGCTAAAAAGAAATATGCCAGATAAAGCACTGGTAATTATACTGCTGTGCTTTGCTTCTCAACTACTTTCTGAGCAACTATTTGAATTGTAAGGTAAAGACAACCAAAATGCATTCTTCTCTTCAGGTTCTCTATTAGAGTAAATGTGTTGTCATGCTCTAAAATCTCCTTCCCCACTGATTTTAGAGATTAAAAAAGGCTACAGTTCAAAAAACTGTGCTTTTTTGTTGAAGTGATTAGAATATTTTCCCAGACCTCTTCAGCCTTCCTTAATCCTTCTCTTCCACTGAAAAATGAAATTACAATTTCCCCTAAAAAGGTTGTATATACTTTGACTGCATATTATAGCAAACATAATGGATCATCACTTCAGTCAAAAAAAACCCCTAACTGTACTGAGAACAATACTCACACACATACACACGTGTGTCTTGAACTAAGACAAGGCTAAAAACACTAATGTATTTTCTTGTCACTAAAATGTTCCTGAGGAAAGTTACTCTACAATGTTTTGTAAAAGGTAGCTATCATAAATTAATGCTGATACACCTTGTTCTATCTCTACAAACACTAACACAGCATAAACTCTAGCAGGCATTTTTAGTCTACTTGAGGATTGACAGAAGGCTAATGCATCACATCACTAAAGGACCAATAATCTTTAATAGCTCCAAAATAAGCTACAAAGGATTATTTCCTGCATAGCAATGGGAAACAAGGACCTCAGAAAGTAATCGAGGACAATCAGATAATATCAAATGAAAGGCATGTGGAAAAGACTTCTACAGATAAGGTGGAGTAAGAGGAGTTTAAGAGAGTCTAAAAAGGCAGCATGGAGTTGAGTGTAACTGGAGGCACAGCAAGAGGAGAGAGGCTGGTGAAATCCTCCACTCCCAAACTGATAAACAAGTGGCTTAATTGGGCAAGATCATTTTTAAATCTTCATATCATCTATCATATGTCAAACAAAAGGGATTACAGAAATTAAGATATGCAAGGGTAAAGGCCTGCATAAGAATATAATGTCCTCTCCATATCTACAGGTTTTCCCTCATCTCCAGTTAAACAAAAATATTGTATTACAGCTTTGGTTTCAGGAAAAAAATATTTTAATATTTAATTTCAAATCCTAGAAAGAATATGAGTTTCCAATACAGAATAAAAAAAATTCAAATCACTATAAAATAGTCAGTAGCACATGAAGCAACACTACATGACTACATGACAGAGTACCCATTAAGATCTTTCCAACATTAGCCATCCAACAGAGTAAAGTTTAAAGAACACACTACCTACCCTCTTTGAAACAAATCCACATTGAAGAATTTGTGGAGCTCCACGGAGAATTCTACCATTGCCTGAACTTCACTCATGTTTATGAGGATGAAGAAGTCAAAACTTGTCAGCACCTTAGTTACTGAAAACAAAGAGAAAACAAACTATTTAGAACACTAGCTTGGGGTAATGGCCATCTGGCACTAAAAAGGACAATGCTTACACACAGTTTTGCACAGCTTCCTAAATGTGCAGGCCCCTGAAGTAAATAAGAACATAGATGTACCAAATCTAGCTCAGAGTAACTTCTACCCTTCTTGTGAAGGAATCAAGTGTTATCAGAGAAGCATCACACCACACTGTCAGCATAATACAATCCTGGCACTTGCTGATACCTACATAGTGCAGCTCTGCTCTGGTTCTTGGCTGGAGAGGGAAAAACACTCTCCAACAAGGAGAAAAAGAGCATGGGCTGCTTCCAGCCCTTGGTGCAGAATGACCACGCAGGCAGCCGAGCCTCAACTCTGGCAGGAGGACAGCAACAGCTGAATTACAGTGTAGCCAAACAGTAAAGACAAAGTGTCTGACCAGGTCATGTAAGGCTTTAAACTGAGAGATTCCAGGGGAAGGCGGGAATTAAGGAAGGTAACATGCCTCTCTTTTCAGTCAATTTTTTTTTTTAAAGTAAAGTGATAATTCTGTCATCTTCACAGCCACAGACTAGCAAGTTCCTGCTAATTTACAACTGCCTGCTGATACCTAAATTAAAAGCCTACAGATTTTACTAAATTCTGCTGGTTTTCCTTCAACACAATCAACTAGTTTAATGAAACAGATTACACTTTCTGCAAACACTTGCCTTCAGACTTCTCAGTTTCTGCAAGCACTGTCTGGTTTGAGGACTAAGCAAACAAAAAGCTTGAGCAGGCTGTACTTCATGCACATTAGTAAATTTTTATGGCTCTAGTGCAGAAGCAGTAGACATTGTCTGGAGCATAAATGGATTATGGGGGTTTTTGTTTCTAAAATTTTGAACATGCATTTGGGTGTTTGTGAAGTAGCAGGCAGTACTGAGACTGAAACAGGGCAGGTGGCAAAATAGTAATGACTGCAGCAGATATTGGTCAGCTAAAAGCAGTTGCCTTTAGGGGCACAACCTCTAGCCTGCCAACTAAATTGTCTTAGAATATGACTCAAGATAAGATTGCCCTTTCTGTACTCACTCTGGAGGAGCTGAAAGTCTTCATACATTGTAACACAGGTGAAGATTTTAAACTCTAAACAAGACATTAATTCTGACATTGGTTTAATGACTAATAGAGACTCTGAATGCACTTTACAAAAACACGGGAATAGTACATTATTGACATAATAATTGACATCATTGACAGGGAAAGAGGAATTTTGCTGTATCAGGACAACATGAAGAATCAAGGGCTCTTACTGCAAGATCAAAACTACAGCATCTAGATGATGCTATTAATCCAGCTTGTCTAAAAACTCTTGTCATCATTCGAATTTCAATCAAAAGACTTCAAAAAACTAATTGAATGATGCCACAGGTTTTGCTGCAGTTTCTAGTGGTAAGTGGCAGTGACAGCCTACAGGGCTTTCCAGCAATTCCCTCTTCCACTGCTTTATCTGTAGTACTACATAGGGATCTCCTCTGTGGTCTTTAAAGCTAGAATCAAAATGTTCTGCCCTCTAATTCTCTGGTGCTGCAATACTCCATTATCATATGGGCATCACCTACCAAAATGCAAGTGCATCTTCTGCAGATGAAACCTGACCTGCCACAGAGCAGAAATCCGGGGATCCTGGACCCACTGTGACCCTTGGCTGCTGGGCAACAAACCCTGTGCACTATGGATTAAACTGTCCAGTACCTCAGAAGGAAGCCACAGATTAAGTATGCCATGGGGTAGTCTCACCCAGCTTGCATTTGGATGAAAAGACATTCTCAAGGGAGGAAGACATGGCAAGGCTCAGACTTCCCAGCACAATGAGCAGTGCTAACTCCCTGAACTGTTTGCCTCCATTAAAAGAAGGGAAGACTGGTCCTCTGGTTGCTGTTGGGCCATGATCAAGATCCCTCAAGTCCCCAGCAAGAAAACACAGAATAATCCAGAACTAGTCCCATTAGGTAAGCTCAAAGGTCCATTTTATGAATGAGTTAATTCAACAGAAAAAACTTAAGAGAGTCACATCTTGCATGACTGCCAAAAGGGCTGTCCAGTGAACTTGTGGTATTCCTACTGTGTATAATATGGCTCTAGCTGGGGCCACGCCCTCCCTTCCTTCTCTATCAAGCTTACTTAGCACTCCCTGCCAGTCCACTAAAAATTGCCTGACAGGCAATTTTTCCCGGCAGACCAAGCACAGAGTCCAGCAACCACAGGCCTGCATGACACAACACCATGCATTTTAACCCAGTAACACAGCTCTTGCTCAACTACAAACAGTATTTGGAAAAGCAGTGTCTGTGCCTTGCTCCAAGTGCAAAACCAGTAAGAAATACTGTGGCACAGTTTACAGAGCAGCACATCCAGCAAGCAGTGCTGCGTGCTGCCGCAGGTACCCAGCCGACCACTGAGCTGGGTACTTTTCCTCTGTTAAGCATCAGCTTGCTCTACGTGTGCCTTAAACTGGAAGAAGGGGGACATTAACTGGCCTGGGCTGACATAAACCACATCACTACTTTTCTGCCAAAGTCTTTCATACCAGTGCAAAGGAAAACAGTTAGTACAGAACAGTTATAGTTCTGTGAAATATGTAATAGAAAGTGTTATGCAGTGAATAAATATTTTAAAGGAGAAACTCAACTTGGACAATGTCTTAAGCTTGTGCACTAATCATACAAAAGCCAAAAAAAATTTGGATTCATGTAGAAGTATTTGTTGTATAGATTCCTGTCAAATTTACAGCTGCACTTCACAAATTTCATCTACAACAGAAGTCCACAACTCATTTTAATACTTAATGGGTTTATTGTTGTATTTTAAAGGGCATCATTAGCATTCGGAAACCAAGATATTGGTTTCTGCATCAAGATGGAACTGCATCAAGAAACAAAAGAATCCTTCAGTAGAAGCTCTCTGCATGAGAAATGGAGTTTAATGCAGCATATCAGAAGGTCTGATAATAAATGACAATATCTTCATACACAAATTAGAACAGGGAGGATTCTAAACTTTTGGTAGCCACTTAACTTTTACAATCAAACCAGCATTTCAATATTCAAGAGTATTTAGAGTACTGAGACTTAACATCTCCAATAGTTAAACGTCACTTAAAGACACTTGACACTGAAGGTCAAACCCTTCCTCTACTTCATACTTCTGAGGGTTTCCTTATTTTCCTAAGACGGAAAATCTCCTATATATCCTGCCTGGTTCATGCTGTCCCCACATCACCTCACCACTTCTTTAGTTATTCAAACTAATCTTTTCTGAGGCCACAATACAAAGTGGATCACAGGATAATATGATTAAGGTTTTTCTGAAGGGAAATAAGATTTTTCTTCAGTTTCTTGTTTCTATGTTTGTTTTTTTTCTAAATCAAGCATTTTAATGCTACTTTACAGCAGCTGCATCAGAGCACCTGAGAGTGAAAACACAGAAACCTCCTAAACCAGCTTTGTTTTCAGAAAAATGATTGTGTAACACTGCCATTTGCCAACCTAGCTATTTGCACTGGGAACAGCAAAACAACACTGAGAAACAAAACTGCAAAAAGGCATTCAAAGAATGTCTTACCTGCATTGGTAAATACTCCATTTTAGTATGTCAAAGAGCCTTCCAGTTGTCTGCTGTCAAAAACATACTGCTCGAACTAAAAAACAAACAAACAAATGTTTTACTAAGAGCAACATCTCTAGAATGTCTTAGTACTTACGTACTTCGTTCTCTTTTCCTGTATTCTACTAACAGCCTTTATCATGACCTCCCCAACAATCACACAAGAATTGCCTAGCAGCATGCCTTGACCTTGGGTCCTGTGCTGCAGTTTTCAGCTCTCCTAAAGTGTAGCAGTCTGATATGCATTTTTACAAAATAAAGTAAAAACTACTTTACATGAAGTACAACTTCTCATGAAGCCAATGCTCTGGCAAAGCTGACATTGCTATGTCCAGCCAAACTATCTGTGTCTTCACCAAATAATTCTAAGCTCCCATAAGACTCTGCTACACCCCCAGCCACCCCACAGGCTCTCTAATCTTCAGAGACACTCAGCTCACCAGCAGCAACACAGCCATGAAGAGGTAGGAGGATCTTCTGGCCTGAGTCATCAAATACAGCTCAAGCCCCCACATAGCCTTACATAGCTACCAGGGAGGAGACAACTTAGAAGAACAGGTCTGATAAGATTCTCCTGGTAAATCTTCTGTCCCTTCTCAAAGGGCCAAAATTCAGGGGACAAGGAGAAGAGCATCAGACCACAAACCCACTTTCTTAGAGCAAACACTTCAGGTAGGTCAACGCCACCTAATATTCTGAAACTCTCCCTGGAGCTCCTGATAAACCACTACCTTAAAACTGTTTGTTAAGAATCAGTTAATCTCTCCTGCACTCTGAAATCATTAAGGTAATTAAAAAATACAGTTAAAAATGCAAAATCTCTTTTTTATCTGATGACCTTTAGATTTCAAAGACATAGAAAAAAGAACACTTAGTTCTACCCTCTTAAAGGAACTTTGCATCTTTCAGTATGTATATTCCACAGAAATACATACACAAAATCTATTACAGCTTGTGCAGGCAATCTGTGAAACTAAACTGGTTCTGCCTTATCTTCAAAGGGAAGAAAACAGAACATAAAAACACATTATCTGCATATTTTTAAGGCAGATTTCACTTGCGCATGTCATGCTGGAATTACATTTTTGATATCACAAATTTTCAATAATTACCCAGTAAAATCCTGATGCCATACCATAATGCCACATAAATATGGTATCAACATTTATTGACATGACAGCCTGTGTGATGCCAGTTCTCTTTTAAAGATGACTGAGTTATTTTTTTGGAAAGACAGAGAGAAAAAACATGCAAAATTCTGAGGAACTGAATTTTTTCTAGCCTTAGATTTAGTATTTTATATTCAGTGGAAATCAAAAGTAAAACTAAGGAATCTACAAATGAAAATTAAACCTTTCATTTTGCTCCAGTCTGTTTCTAGCTGTTCATTTAACATTCAAGGAGTATTTTTCTTCAGAGTTGCTGTAGGAGCCTTGTACACCTCCATCCCTGAGCTTTTTTACCAGTCCTCTTCTTCTGTATGTTCAGAGATCCAGCACCTGCCAACACAAATTCAGCCACCATCTATCTCTGTGCTGATGACTCACAGGTCTGTCCCCCCACCTGAGAACTGCCTTCAATTCCAATTTTAGCTGTTTCTTGGACACTGCCTTCAGCTGAAACTTAGTGTGGTGAAAACAAAGTTCTTGACCTGACCAGCAAGGCTATTCCTAATGCCTACTTCCTGAGTGTGCATACTAGCACAATCTGACTGGAAACCTAGACACTGTTTTTCATTTAGTTTTCTCTGGATTCTTACAGACTTTGGCAAGACTATACAGAAGACATGCCAAATTCTTCTGCGTGCAATTAGAAATATGTCCCATCTATCCATACAGCCAAAACTCATCTAAGCTAATATCCTTTTATTTTAATTACTGTGAGGCTGAAATAGCATTAATTCACTGCATGTATTAGTTCAGCATGGTGCAGCAAAGAACCAGTCTATTATTTTGATCATTTCACCTCTCTCTCTCTGCATTCCCTGCAGAGAGAACCTGGACTACTGCAAGCATAACTCCCCTGTCCTTTGAAATCCTTTCACAGCTGTGCAGCACTCAATATCACCATGTTCTGCTTGAGACTAGAGCTTCCCAGCACTAGGAATAAACCCTGCTTCTCCATAATTAAAAAGGTAAGGGTGTAGAATAGAAATGGTAGTTGAATTTTGGATTGCATAATCATGTCATAAAACAAGCAAAAAAACAAGCAAACAAACAAACCCCTTATGAGGAAATATCCAGAATACCTGATTCAATTCATTATCTGAATTTTGAAAAGACAGCATGACCATCACTAGGAAAATACTTCAAAATAGACTGCTCTACATCTGGATTTTCTAATAAATTTTTTAAAAAGCTTCACAGTTATAATAATTATGTGAAGTAAATAACTACACGTAGTTAAACAATGACCTAATTCTCATGGGCTCAAGGCAAAACCCAGCTATTACAATTTTCTTCACACAGTAGTCTCTAGCGTAGACTACTTCCCAGCCAACCACAAGATTAGATTCTAACAAAGCTAATGCAAGATACCTATGACATTTTAATGGGCTAGATCAACAACCAACTTAATCAGGTGTTAAAATTAAAGTTTTCATACTTTTTGCTTTAAATTTAGCACCAATATCTCATCCCCTATGCAGCACACTGATAAAAACATACTCACTACTTCGAGTTGACAACTTGATTATTCCCACTGAGCACAGAAGTCATTAAGATGTTGCATTTATTTCTTTTCTTCTCCCCTATTAATAGATCATACATGTGATACAATAATTCATCTTGAACACTCATTAGGCTTATTCCCTTCTATCCTAGCATTGGTCTTTGTTTGACAAATGACACGTTATTTCTAAGCTTCCTCATTAAAAAGTTTAACAGGAAAAATTCTGAGAGAGCACAGTTAAAAGCTCTTTTTTATCGATGCGTTCTTCTCTCTCCACCACAAAAACTCCTGGTGCAAAACAGAGCCCTTGCTTACAGACTTCTGTATTTTTCCTCTCAGTATGGACACTAACTTCTTCTCTCTTCAGTCACCAACTTACACTAAACAAAAACTGCATCATCTCTGAGATCTCTTCTCCTCTTTCTCATTAAAATGAATTGAGCAATGGTTTCAACAGTAATTTGCACAGAAGTATGGAAACAGAACAATAACAAAACCAACTGAATGTTTTATTTGCCTTTTACAAAGACCTCCCATAAAAATAGCATCCACATTTTAAAAATTATTAAAGGGGTATGAAATAACCATCACAAACATGACTGCCTTTGAGTCAGAAGCAGCAAAAATGGAGCACTTTGATGATAAGCAGTAGCAGTTCAGGACACGTGCTACTACATTATGCCAGCCACCTTGTCCCACCTTGATCCCACACACTGGCTGAGAAAGAAAAATGAACTTCCATACACTCATGCCAAGAACCAAGGAGACTGGACCGTGCAAATCAGCAGTAAAGCTGAGCTACCTCAACAACAGTGATGAAAATAAATACTTCTAACTACAAGAGCAGTAATGTATCTAGAAATACAGTTGCAAATGTAGAAATAAATCTGTAAATTAATTACTTGTTTTGCTTATAATTTACCATTAATGAACTCAAAATATATCTTTTCCTAAGCTATTCAGAAGAGCATAATAGGGGGAAAAGCAAAATGAAGTGCTTACACTAAACAATCAAAGTTTTTTTGAATTTTACATAAAATGCATGTAAGGATCTTACCGTAAATGGAAAAATCTCCAATAAATTACAGATTGTAGTATCTTGGCTTCAAAAACCAAATTACATAGCCTAATACATTCACCTTCTTATAAACTACTGAATTTATGAAGGATGTATCAGATAAGAATTAATAAAATAGGAGAGGGAAGCTTACTAAAATAATTTGATTCTGTCCAATGGAATAGGTTCTTCATAAAACATTAAGGGTCTAAGTGTAATTAAAACAGAGTCAATTTTCCTACTTACACAAACAAAGAAAGCTCTCTCTCTTTGAATTCCATGTCTCAACAATGTCATTAAATGAAAAATAACTTTCATATGGACAGATGAACTTGGCATTAAAATGTTTGCAATGACTGTTAATGTCATTACTCTGACATATTTCATGAATCAAAAGTCTCAAAAAGAAAGTTGCAAATTCTTTTCCACCACAAGCAAACTTGTTTTCAAAAATAGAAACCTTTGGTTTCAAGAGAAATGAAGAACAAATCTAACGGTGTATGATCAGTAATTATTTTTAATAGGTAATAATTCTGTATTATTGTCCTCTATAAATAAAACAGCACAATTTACAGAGCTGAGTCATTGCTCCAATACCTGCTCTGAGGTCATTCTTTGACAAGACAGTAAATACAGGATAGATTTGACAGGCTGTACTGGAAGGCTTTATGCCAAACACAATATGCAGTTACTGTATTTCCTCCCCCAGTAGGCATTAAGTTAGCACAAATGATGTATTGCATACTCTTATTAACTTAAGAAATGTGATAGCTTGGCTGCCTGATCGAAGCTACATTAAGGGATAATCTGATAGTAAATCTGATGTAGGATCAGTGGTCACAAAACCACTTCCTTGGTAGCTCCGACAGTAATAGCATTGGTGGTGATAGGCTGGATCAGAAAAACAGTGACTCAAACAGGATCTTTTTGCAAATGAAAGTTCTTTCAGAAATATACAGGAGTACTGTACCAAAAACTGTTTTACTTTTCAGCACCTAATGTTAATAACCCAATATAAAGGCAGCTGATTTGGGGATGGTTACTACATCTTTAAAAACATCGTCCTTGACTTCACTTTTTTCATAGAATCACAGAATCATTAAAGTTGGAGAAGACCTCTAATATCATCAAGTTCAACCTTTAACCTAACACTGCTATCTCCACCACTAGACCATGTCCTTAAGTGCCAACTCCACACTTCTTTAAACGCTTTCAGGAATGATGATCTCACCACTGCCCTAAGGCACTTTTTTTCAGTGTTGGACAACGCTTTCATTGAAGAAATTTTCCTAACTTTACCTGACACAATTTAAAGCCATTTCCTCTCATTCTATCGCCTACAGGACAAGAGACCAACCCCCCATCTTGCAACACCCTCCTTCCAGGTAGTTGCAGAGAGTGATAAGGTCATCCCTAAGCCTCCATTTCTCCAGGATAAACACCCCCAGCTCCCCACATGACTTGTGCTCCAGACACTTCCCCAGCTCCATTGCCCTCCTCTAGACTCACTCCAGCACCTCAGTGTTTATCTTGTAGTGAGGGGTCCAGAACTGGACACAGCACTCGAGATGCAGCCTCACCAGTGTTGAGTACAGACGGAGAATCACCACTCTGGTCCTACTGGCCATACTATTGTGAATTTCCTTGTGATTTGGTGTCCAGTTTCCTACTGTTTTAACAAAACAAATAGAGGTAAGCATTAGAACACATAAATTTTGGCCAAAAGTTTAATTCTGTGATCTTCAGCACCAAAAACCCCCAAACCTAAGAACTGGAAATATAAAACATTGTTTTTAACTTCTCATAACATCTGCCCACTGCCTTTATTCAATACCTGCCTGAGAAAAGTCATATATTCTTATTTTGTTCTTCCTTTGTTAATGATTTTTTTTAAGCTCTACCAGACTCTTTCTTCAAGTGACCACTCTTCCAAGACCCTGTCTATAACTTTTCTGCTACACAAAACATGCATTAATTTTACAGTCAAATCCATATTATTCTAGTACAAACTGCAATTTAGTTCTGGTTGAATGATACAAGTGCAAAGGTCAAGGACAATTTAGCAGACTGCCACTGCAAGCAATGACCTAATGAGGTCATAAAAAGTATTTCAGAATGTGCATTAAAGCTTTTCAAAAGCATATTGTAGCAAACAAACACCCATATGTCAATTTGGCTTAAGGTTTTAAGCTCTCTTGATGCTCACTTATCTTCGTACTGACAGGTGTGGAAGAGACACACCTTTCTCTGCAACCTCAGATGCCACCTCCAGCAGCTCATATCTTGTACACCACCAAATCTAAGAGCACTAAGCTGAAACATAGCTAAACTTCTAAGTTCACTTAGTTATTAGTCAAGCACAAGATTTTAATGCTCTGCCCTTAATGTTCCACACTCTTTTCTATCACTGAAGCCTGGAGCAAAACACATCTGACCTAACAGGACAAAAAAAACCAACAAAAAAAACAAACAAAAACCCACTGAGCAATCAAACAACAACAAAAAAACCAGCAAACAAAATAACAATAAAACAAAAAACAAAACCCCCACAAACAAATAAAACCAACCAATCCACACTCCCCACTCCCAAGGAAAAAAAATACAATAAAATTTAATCACTCCCTACTTTTTTTAGCTGTTTAGAAGAGAAGGGACTAAACACAGTATGCAGAATACTGTGTGTGCTTTTTTATTGACAAATGCTCAGGCAAAGAAGTTTTTGAAGAAACAAGTGTCAAGTAAAGATAACACAGATCAGCACTGGTGGACAGCTGTGATGGGAGCTTGAACAAACTGAGCAGATCTTAGCATGCACACTAGAAGAAGACTGGACACCAGTAAGCACCCTCAGAAAACAGCACATTATATATCAGTAGCAAAGTCTTTAAATTATATTCTTTTGCTACCTTTGCAGACTTGCTTGCATCCACACCACAAACAGCCATCTCTGCAATTGTGCTGGCAGGTGTGGGAGGCAAAAAGCCCCACAGTACCAAACTTTTACAGCAATTTTGGAGGTTATTTTGTAAGTTATCGGTGGCTATGAGTAGGGTTTTTTTGTTAGGTATTTGCATTTTTAATTTAAACAGCAACATTTTGCTGATTTAAATACATCATGGTTCCACAAACAGCTGCACTGATCTATTTGAAGAGTTTGCCTATATTAACATCTAACCCTGAAGACGTAAGTGAGGGCATAACAAGAATTTAAGTCAACTTTGTCCATGAAACTACACGAAGTCTTCTACACTAGGAACAGCTTCAGAAGTTTCTGCCTCAGGTGGTTATTCACATCTTCATAGCATCAATACATCGCCCCCTCAACACTGCCAACACAGTGCTCGTGGGACAGCATTTTAAAATTAATTAGTTACCATTTTAGAATAATCTATTTTTGCAGGGCTTGATCAGATCACTTCCTTATCCGGTTTCAAAGTACAGCTCCACAAATAGCAGTGCCATCAAGCACAGGGAAGGGAAGCGTGCAACAGCACAACACAGAGGTTCCCTGGCCAGTTATCCCCTCAGCCTCCGTCAGCCACAGCCTTGGCACAGCAAAGCAAAGAGGTCTCAGTACCACGGTGAAAGAAACTGACTCTTCTTGCAGCCATTCCTGAGGCAACATTTTTACCCTCTATTCCTTTCTTTGATTCACCTCAGAAGCTGGGCAGTAATGCCCTACCCCTGCCTCACTTCTTCCATGGAAGGACACAACCCTACAGTCCAAGCAGCAGCTCAGTCTAACCTCTCCCCTGCTCCACAAGACAAATTCTGCTCTCTCCTCACAGGCCTGGTTTCCCAGGAAGGCAATGTCTCACCTGGAAACCCTCTTTGGTATCCCAGACCATTTCCTTCCAGAAGGAGCCATGGAAGGATGGAAAGCCAAGCAGCTCCCAGCAGCTTTGTCCCAACAGGCCCAGACACGCTCTGCCTGCAGACTAACCGCCCAACACATCTAGTGTCAGAAGACAGGCACAATTTCTGCTGAAGAAGGGTTCTTCTGCTCCCTGTCATGGAAGAAGAGAGCAGCAGGGCTGCCCTAGTCAGCACAGCCTGCTACACCTGAGCTCCACAGGCTCCTCTACAGAGCTGGAATACCTTACTAAAGAGTCCCTACTAAACAGATAAATATAGCAGCATTAACAAATTCAGTTTCAAGATTTGCTTTTGTTTATCTTGCAGCTTGAAGGCTTCCTGCTCCTCTTACCTCCCTCCTCTTACTTCTCCACATGGTATTTCACAAACAGAACAATGCTGACGTGTGAGAAGCTGCTAAAAACACTGACACAAACCTAAAATGGCAAAACCCTGTTTTCAAAATAACACATTGGAAACAAAACAAATCTAATAATCACCTTAACCTCAATGGGTAGACTTAAAGAGTTACATCAAAACAAAAAAAGAAAACTGCTTTCTGAATTAGCTTGAAATATCACCAGTGCTACTTAAACAATTTTTGAGTGTTTGTATGGAACAGTTTTTGTTCACTCCTTTTCTCCTACCATTTACTTGTCATGTTTAGTTGGAAATTCTTGTACTAATGTTTTGTAATTATGAAATCCCCTACATGCTGCTCTCAAATTTGCTACAACCAGAACAAGTAAAGCCACTCCTTAAATATAGCATAAACATTCAGGGAAAAAAGGCCCAACAACTAGGAATCAAAGTAATCAGTGTCTTTCCCTGCCCTGCTGATAGCATGACTGGTTGGTTTTCAAAAAGGTTTTTATTCCTTCCTCTCCTATCTGAGAAGGGCAAACTACACCGACTGGCCATGAAAATTCATCATTCTAGCTAAACTCCATCAGCTTTTACACATTTATATCAAAAGGCAGGTAACACATCTGTTAGAGCTTCTAGTCACAGACTCAAATTCAGCTCAAACATTAGTAGCATTAGTTGGCATTCAGACCAATTTCAGAGACATATAATGTACATTCCACAGGTCATCTCTTAAGAACATGCAAAATAAAATTAACAGCAAGTAAAACCCAATGGCTCAGAGCTTCTGCCCCAGCAACAAGGACCTTCACTAGAGAAATAAGTCCAGCATGGCAGAATGGCCGCATATGTGGATATCTACATTCTGACTTCCAAGTTCATTTCTAGTATTGACCTCACTCATCACAAGGTTCTTTCCTCTAAGCTGTTGTACAAGTAAAGCAGTAAAACATGTTTTCTACTATCTATGCTTTATTGTTTCAGTACTTCAAATGTCCTCAATACCTTGGCATGTTTCAATCTGGATTTTTTTCACTGCAGTCAGGGACCGAAGGTCAGAGGTACCTGAAAATATGAGCTCTAGAATTATCTGATAGCTGATAAAATCTCAGAAATTACCCAGCAAAACCTTTTAAAAACATATATATTCATTTATAAAAAGCTAGATGGGCCACATATAAATACACAGGCGAGCAATTACAATTAAGTTTAAAAGCACTAGATATGCAACTACAACTACCTCTACCACTAAAACTCAGGAGCATTAACCACACTATTTAGACTGATTTTTTTTTTACATGGAAATACACACTCATTATGCAGAAAAATCGTCAAGGGCTAACAGAACGGACAGCGTGGGGAGAAAGTACAGCTTCTTCTACAGAAGCACAAATACTACAAAATTTTCCCTGTAAATTTCAATAGAAAGAAGACAGAAAATGTACTGCAAGCCATTCTAATATGAAAATTGAAAGGGAAACCTTGCTTATTAACTTTAGAAAAATCATCTAAAGCATAAAGAGAATTCAGTTTCTTTTATAGCTAGAAAGCATGATAAAGCATTATCTCTCAACATCCTTTATGCAACAGGTAATGAATGATCTATGGTATTGTCAGTAACAGGGATTAATTCATGAGGTCATAGCACGTGAACAAGGTTGTGATTATAGTAAGCAGACTTGCATCTGGAAAACAAGTCAGTTTATTATTTCAAAATGTCAGAGGTCAAGTGTAAAGCTTCCTGTAAAATTAACTGTTGAATGCTATAGATTTCTTTTTAATTTGGGGGTATGATGTGTACAGGTTTGTGGTTTTTTACAAACAAGATTCAGCAAACCATATGCATATATAATTCTATGTATGCATATATAATTCTATAGTATTAGAGGTAACAAATTTTTAACTTTTCACTAGAAAGCTAAATATAGCAAAATCTGTATGTCTTCCCCTTTTTTCTCATATAAGACTTGCAATTCAGAAATGTGGACATTTTATTTTTTTTAGTAAGAAATATAAATGAAACTTTGTATCTTGTTTCCAACAAAATTTCTTGCACTTTATGAAGTTAAAAATTCTTCACAACAAAAATGTTCCTGATTTCAAAACCTATAAAGAAACTCCATTACAAAAAAATCCACTGAAACCATCTATCAAAAAATAAAATTGATGTAATTTCAATTTGCTTTAGCATTTTCAACTTCTGTTCCTCTTGTAAGTTGAGCTCTGTGAGATTTGATTCTGCTCCTTATTCCTGTGTCTGTTCTTTCCAAGAACAATGCTGTCACTAATTTCCTGCTTGAAGTAAATACAACTTGCTCACCTGACTTCTTCCTGACCCGAAACTATGGCAAACTTATTTCCTCCCTTTGAGATTTCTTTTCTTGTATACTCTTTGCTGTATACTCTTGTTACTACAAAGGTTCCACACATTGTTCTTCGAGGAAGATGGCTTATGCAACAGACTTCTACAAATATCAGCAACACCACATTACTAAATACCAACTGCTTTTGCTATAAATGAAGGCATAAATATTTAATTATGTTCATACTTCAACAGTAACTTATTTTTCTACACACAATACTTAATGACATGTATACAATGAATTAATGTGCTCAAAAGGTGTTTAGCAAAATGCTAGAGAAGGCCAAAATCAGCAGATGTGTAGCAAACAAAATCACATGTCTTGCCAAGGAGAAAACACGTGGTGCATTAATATTAACAGAATGTAAAGACATACTTTACTGTTTTGCCTAGCTGTGGCAGAAAAACAGAACTAGCAGTTTTTCAGAAGCGTAGTATGATTGTAATAATCTCACAGGGACCAAAAATGTGACTTTTGAGTGGATCTAACCCATCTCTCATTCCTGTTTTAAAGCAGCAGGATTGTAACTTATAGAATCATCAGAGTTGGAAGGGACCTTTAAAGATATCAAATCCAAATGTCAACTCAGCACTACCACTGAAACCACTGTATCACCAGGATATAGGAACTCATAAAACTTTTGAAGATTACAAGAGAAACTTTTCATTAACAAAAATCGATCAATCAATCAATCAATCACATTTTCCATGCTTGTTCATTAGGAGGAATATTGAATGCAAGATTAAATAATTAATAATTCAGGAAACTCTGAGTTATGCTCATAGTTAACCTAAAGAAGTTCATGCGTTGGTAGTTGACAAAGTAATACTTATTTAGGCTACAGGTTCTCTGAGCAACAGCCTGTCAGAGGTAACTGATATATAACAACAGGCTGTCAAAACAAATATCCATTAGGGACAATGGTTAGTCAACACACAGGTACTACTCATCTTTCCTGTCACGAAAACAAAGCACTAGTGAGACTGTACTTTTCCATACAGGGAAAAAGGGGAAGGGGAAAACCCGCACAATAAAACTGCAACTCTTCCACCTTGGTTAACAAGAGAGTGTATTCTGCCACGATGGTCCTGTAGTCTGTAGGGATTGGGAGATGAAAAAGAACAAAAAGACTTCAAGACAGAAAACATGAAGTACAAGATGAAACAGTTACCAAGCAAGGATGAGAAACATTAGTCTTTATCACAATAACAACTTCAAACACTGAAACAAGGTCAGCAGTAACAATTCACATCCTTTGATTGTTGTTTCTCACACTGAGGTCCATCGTTGGTACTGATTTAACTCTCAAAATTTGTTTGGGACAACAGCCAGGCCAAGAGGGAGACACAGGCATCAGTACTCTCAGCATTACATTAAAAAACATTCGGGCACCTGCCTCCTAGGTTGGTGTAGGCAACCAGGTTCTCTTCAAGGAAAAAACAGTACAAGAGTCAGACTCATCAAGGGCCCCCATACTTTACCAGTTCAAACCCTTGCCACTCAGAGTAATCTGCCTCACTCCTTTGCCAGGATTTGCTTTCCCATGCACCTCCCCAGCCAGCCAGATGGCTGTGGCATTCATATCCCATTCTAATCACTTCCAGCAAGAGAAGCTCACACCAAAACACCAGATTGCAACCTAGTGAGAATGAGACACTGATAGAAATATCCTGTCAAAGAGTGTTTATCATACCTCAAAGCCACAATCAAGTCCACTAGAACTTGTCAGTGTCTTTCTCAGCAGATAACTGACTAGCAAAGTTAACAATGAATGCCAGAGTGAGCAATGTATCTCAGTTTAAACATTTTTCTTTGCTTGGGAACTGAATTAACTAATTCTATATTTGTGAGAAAAAAGCACCAGAGACAGTCCTGGAACTGAGCTTTAAAACTCATGTGCTGCCAAGGGAAATGTTAAAACCACAATACTGCAGTGTCAAGTAACAGTGTCGCATCCACCATTGGAGCTTCTGAAGAGATGTAAGGGCTTAGCTCTTCTGAAATCTGAACAAGCACAACGTGTTATTTTTGAGGTTTTACTTATCTCAAAACAAAAGTAAATTCTATCACAACGGAATTAAATTGAAACAACAACTATGTTGGTTTGTCTGGCACATATTCAAAACCACAGTTTTGAAAACAGATTTCAGTTGCTGCATGCACTTTACCACTACTGATTACCATTCATGCCAAGCCTTATCCAGGCCTGTCACATTGACCATAATTTGAATTGAAGGTAACAAATCAGTTTTATTAATAAAGTGCTAATTCAAGTCCAAAACCAGTATTTTCACATATCAGTCAACTCTTACCAGTTGTGTAGGATTATACTTCACACAAGGGATATTTAAACCTCTCCAAAGAATGAGTTCAAATTCATGTTCTCTGACTTCTATCACTTACCAAAGGAAAGCTTAGGAATTGACTTACACAATTTACAGGGGGAAAAATTAGTGGTGGGAAAAGGAAAATGCAGACTAAGATTTATAGCTGTGCACTGAAATACGAAATGCAGGTACTCGGACTGTGACTACTGATACAGTCATATGGAAGAGACAGAACAAGATTACAACTCTGTGCTTCATTCATTTAAAGTACTTGCAAAGATACAGCCAGAGCCCAGATTATTGTTCACTTCCTACAAAACAATTCTGTACTAATGGGCAATGAACTGTTAAATAGAATAATAGAAACTACGCTGGAGGATCTAATTTGTTCCTCCACAAATACAACATTCTTTCATTGTAAAAAAGTCATAATGTTCCGCAAAGCAGAGTTTTATCGAACCGGGTTTGGTTTGTGTTATTTATCCCTTTGCAAGGGCCAAGCAATTTTATCTTCACAATCAAAATACTACGTTAGAGTCATTTAATGGATGAAAATGTAATATATTTCCTTCCTGACTAATACAGATTCTGCAGCATTTGCTACTTGCTATCAGTCAAACAAACCAAAAGGTGGTGCGTGTGGATTTTACCTCAGGCTTTGCCTAAAAGCACTTAAAAAACAAAGTAAAACCCAGTAAAACAAAATAGGCATTTATGTCTACTCTACTTGATAAAATGTAAGATCTCAAATAGTAGCTTGTTTACTTTTCAGTCAGCAAAATCCTCTGCAACCAGGAGAAAGGGGAAGTTGGCTTAAACACATCAGCAGAAATACCTCTTTGGTCATATTATTAACATGATTGCAAATCACTCAATTAAAATTTTTAAAAACCTGTTATGCTACGCAACTTCTCTTCCAAGCAGCATGTTTGCAACGCATAATTATCAAATAAAGCTTTCAAACAGGTTATATTCGAAATTTTGTCTGAAATAATACAAGAAAAAAATATTATTTCCACCAGAGCGCTTACTGATCATGCAAATCCTGCCGAGCGCGCCCCGAGGTTAACTGAGCCCGGATGAGATGCTGCGGACGGTAACGGGGGTGACGAGCATCTGCTGAAGGCACGGCACCGCCGGCCCGCAGCGCCCTGCCCCGCTCTGCCAGCGTCCCGAGGGGAACGGGCTGCTCCCGCTCGGACCGGGAGGGCGGGAGCAGCCAGTGCCGCCCTCCGCGCACCAGGAAATAGCTGGGAGTTATTCCTAAAGCTCGGCCAGCAACTTTCCACACTGCACGCAGAAACAGACCAATAAATAAATTAATTAATTAATGTCCGTCCCCCCCCCCGCCTCCCCCCCAACACGGCTTCAAACCCTGTGAGGGTCTCGTATTTCTCAGGAAAGGAAGGAGGGGAAAGGCACCATTGCCTCCAGCAGTTGCGAGTACCACGGCCGGCCCTCGGACACTTCGCGGCGGGGACGAGCGAGACATTATTTCTGACCTATTTTCGGCGCCGCCTCGGAGCGATAAACAATCAACAGCGGCGGAGAAACGCTGCCTTGGCAGAAACTTCTCCGGCCACAAGCCGTCCCCCGACCGCGGGCTCGGGGAAGCGTCCCCTGCCCCGCGGCGGAGGCGCCCGAGCCCCCCGCCCGGTCGGGCTGCGGAAAGGCTCCCCGAATTTTCCTGCCGAGGTGCGGCGAGGGGGTGGGAGTCAGACCAACACAAACAAGTCCCCCGCCCGCCATGCCCGCGGCCCCGGAGACAGGCTGGGCACAGAGGAGTGCCCGCCTGCCCCAGCGCTCCAGGATGGGACGGACACAGTCCCGCCG
>VWYI01045583.1:40712-107068 GCA_013399455.1 Anthoscopus minutus
TGCTCGCGCTCCCCCTGCCGCCCCGCCGGGCCGGCCGCGGCTTGGGCCCCTCCCGCGGCTCCGCGGGGCCGGCTTGGGGCGGCCCCGAAGGGCCGGGAGACCCCCGGGGTGGGAGGGACGCGACCCACCCAGGGCTTGGCGCTCGCTGCTTTCCGCCCGCGGCCCGCTCCCCAGAGACCCTCCGAGGCGCACGCTGTGAGCGCGGGAGGCCTGCCTTCTGCCGGGTCGCCAGCGCTGCCTTCCCGGCGCCCGCCGTCCTGGCCTGGGCACGGAGCAGAGAGCAGCCCTTGGGAAAAAGCAGCCCCGGGGTGGTGGGGGGCAGCGGCGGGGCGGGCTGGGCTGTGGGACACCTGCCTGGAGCTAATTAGCCTTTACGGAGAAAAAGTTCTCGTTTCTGTAGTAAGACAGTATTTGTCAGTATGTGATACCGAAATAGAAGTAAATCGTCTGTAAACGGCGCTAATAAAACTGACAGTGTTTAACACTGAGGAGGAGGGATGCTGGGTACTATGGTCTCATTAACAGGCATGACATGTAGCTTAAAAATTAGTTTGTTGAGAGAACTATTGCAAACAAAATATTTGTTTGTCTGAAGAAAAATCCTATTTATCTCCCCCTTCTATCTGCTCGCCTTTATCTTAAAAAAAATCTTGGATGTGAAAAAAACTTGCATAAAAATAGTTTATCTGACTCCCAAAGTGGGCATCTTTCTCAATGCCAAATCTAACCCTGTAGCTGTTTTGCAGAGAGAGGAATAGGAAAGCAGATAATTTGCTTTTAATGAAAGGGATCTTTCAGTCCTGTCAGGTGGCAGCAATGTTAAATTTTATGTTAGTGTTTGCATAGAATTCCTCCAATAATTTTGTTATCAATTGATTTAGCATCCAGACATGCCAACAGAAAATTGATTGTGAAGGCACGGACCCAGATTGATGCTTGGTTGGGAAAAATGACAGAGTGATGAGAAGCTGATTGCCATGGAGTACCAAAACCGGCTTTGTGAGACATCCTTGAGAGTTCTCAGCACCTTTTGTTTTGTGAAATATGATTGAGATTGTACTGCTGGCAGAAATTTACTGCAGGTTGAACTCATGGCTATTTGGAAATTTAATTTTTGTGAATGAGATTTCAGGTCATGGGAGATGAATGATTTGAATAAAATTTGCATCTGTTTTATCAGGAGCATGTGAGTGTCTCAAGGCTTTTTAAAAAGGCAGTTTTGAAATTATCAGTGGCTGCCAGTTTTTGGTTTTGTCCTTGGTTATTTTGCGATAGGCTTTTGTAACTGCTTTGTGGTCCCACAGAGTCAGTTCCAACAACCAAAAAAACAGTGAAGTAGTTGTGTATGGCTGACAAAAGGTCTCACCAAGCCTAAACTCACCTCAGACATGCCTCAGAAATACAGCTGCCTTGTACTAAAAGATGCTCAGCAGCAGATAGTGCCTGTGGATGTCAAATCCCAGATTTTATTGCATATGTTCTGGTTGCTGAATAGTCCAGAAGCTGGCCTGATAACTTGGACAGGCTTTTATATATCTGGACAGATAAATTCTTGTCTGGATTGCAATTTTTTGGTTATTTTATTTCTCCTTAACCTTGGCTGGACTTCTGCTATTAGGAGAATATGTTGCAAGCTTCTTTCCCATTAGATGCATTTCTTGGTAACTGTACTGTCCACTGATAGGAGCAGAAAACCAGCAGCTTGTTCCTATAAATGGCAGAGCTGCCATTAGAGAAATCTAATTTCTTCCCGGACAAAAATCCACTTGTGAAGATGCATCATCAATCAGCCCAGCTGCCAACCTTCACCCTCTTTTGCATGTGGCAGAGAGTACTGGGGATGGGGTTCACTGACATCCCACACATATCCCATGTGTTTTCTGGTGCCTCCCTGTTTGTCCATGTAAAGAGGGATGAATTAAAATAACCTTGGGGAACAGCAGCGCCCTCAGTCCAAAGCTGCCTTTTTTTCCAGGAGATTTTTTAAAAAGTTTGGGTGCTGCATATCAGAACTGCCACAAAAAGAGTATCCTGTCAAGCCTGGATACACTGATAAGCATTGCTTATTAGAGATACCTGTCATGAACTTATGGAGTACTCTCATTAATAACTAACACAGGGAAGCCGAGAACGAATTGATTGCTTAGGTATGATGTAGAAGACTCTAGAAACAACTTCTGCAGTTTGAGTTCTGATGAAGCTGTTGTTTCCATGTGAAATAAAATTCAACCCTTTGTTCATATGGCTGGGCTGAGCATTTTTACTAGTCCAGGATTTTGTTAAAAAATACACTATTGATTTATGGATATGCCTGCTGGGTTCAATACAGCAGTAATACCGGTCTGTATCTCCCTAGCTAGCATCAAATTCGTGCAGACTTGGAAACATAAGCTGTGGAGCCACCAGCAGCTGAACTGAGAAGCAGGACTGGGAACCCAGATGCAAAGCCACATGAAATCAACTGCACAGCTTCCAGTTTCAGAGCCAGCCTCTCCAGTGATAACCTGGGGCTCTTCCCGCACTGCTCATGTGTGCAGTGCAGACAGGCATACTGTAGAAATAATGTGGTGAAGGCTTGGTGAAGCAGAATGCATCCACCAGTCTGGGAATATTGTATGAGGCTCAGTCCTGACACCTGTAAAAAAAACAACCCACAATAGATACTCCTGCAAGGAAGCTTGGTAACAGTGTGCACAAGTGGTTAGTGTATCGAGAGGCCATTCAATAGGAGTGTAGAGTAAACAAACAGTTTTTCTGAGAAGTTTATATAGGTGGACAAGGAGAAAGCTTGAATATCGGAAAAATTGCCAGAGGAGAAAACACTGGGTGTAGAGGAATTGATAAAGATTGCCAGTTTTGGAGTGAACATTGTATCACAGGGATGGTTCATGTATTACTATGTCTAGGATTTAAAACTGAGTAAGGATGAGTGGAGGAATGACTCCTAGCAGAGAAGCAGCTGTTGATTGTGCTTGTTTGCTGTCAAAATATGGCAAAATGCTGAATGAAGGTTCAACTGATTGCTCAATAAAAACACAATTCTAGACAACTGCAAGATTTGGCTCTGTGCCCTAAATGAATATCCAGACATAGGATATATAGCACTAAGCATGTTCATTTTCGGATAACAGATTCGTGTGAAACATCCTCTGCAATGGCTTTAATCATAAGAAAACATAGAAACTAATTACGTTTTGATAACTGTGTGTTGAAAACAGTCAATAAAAAGATGTTTCTGTGTACTGCAAGGGATTGCAAAGTTCTCATTAGAATATATAATTACAAAATCATAATTAAGCTAGTATGTTACTAAAATAGAAAGCATTTCACTTACAATTTTTTTTTGCTTTAAATAATTTGGTCAAAACAATCTGAAGTGTAGCTTTTAAACTTTATTACATAATAAATGAATGCAATATTTATACGATTCACAGAAGATTGGTTAAAAGCTACTTTTCCTCATAGGACAAATAATGTTAATTTTTTGATTGTTTCAGAATTGCAAAGCAAATGGGGAAAATTAATAAATTGTGTACAGAGAATAAATGAGAGATAAAAATACAGCAATAGAATTTAAAAGGTCAGCTTCCTCTTGTCAGCAGAGACTATCTAAAGGCTGCTCAAGATGGGGAACTCCGTGCTGTAGCTACCTTCATCTTGCATGGTATCAGGTTGATGCAAAAATAAGGAACTGGCTTTTTTTAACACACACCATGCTAACAGTGATATAGGGAAACCTTCATACCGTTGCTGTAGTTAGTGGTTTCAGACACAGCTACAGGAATTTCAGTTTAGATGCCCTGACTTTCAATAGGGGAACTTCAGGAAGCATCCAAGTGGCTAGAGACGGGATTAAATTAATGGACACAGGTTAGGTGTTGGAACTGTGCAAGTAAAGATGGGAACAGAATTAATGCAAGGAGATTAATTATTGAGAAGTTGTAGTTGTAGAGGGAGAGGAGATGATCCAAAGGTGGAAGCCCATTCAAAAGGAAAAAGGGAAGGAGAGAAGCCATTAGGACACTGCAATGCAGGCTTGCAGAAAAAACACAGGATTTAAAATACAGCATGTTAATTACCCTCTAAAAAAAGAAGAAGAAACAAGGATATGGAAGAAATATAGTCTATAGAATGCTGGAACAATAGTCAGAAATGCTGAGAAAAACAGATACTGCAGAGAAAACTGCATTTGATTTGGCTTTTCTTTATATAAGAAAGAACTGCAAGTGTCAAGGGCACAGCATATGGGCTTTCATTTGATATTAGTGTTCATCAAATGAAAGGCAGTGAGGAAAGGAGATGTAAAAAAATAATTCTGAGTCTCCTGGCTAGGATTTAAGAAAGTAACCTAGTTGAATATTTGTTTAAAAACACTAATGCCAAGAGAAGCTACAGGAAATAAATTTGCATAAACTGTCATTGCTCTTTAGCAAGTTCCCATGTATCAAACCTAAATATCTCAACACAGTAATACTTAATAATCATGTCAACAACTAATACCTAACACCCTTTCTAGAAAAGCAGCAATTGAAACTAATGACACTTTCCCCAGTAAAACAGCAGTACTTTTTGAGCAAGTTCTCCTAGGCAATGATGAGAACAAAGTGCCCTGTTTGCAGGGTTTTGGATGGACTCTTCTGTGGAGTCTCTGAAAATAGTTTTCTCCAGGTTGTTTCCTTGCCCTCTCATGGGAGGGTGGGGCCCTGTGTCTCTGGCCACAGCTGCACCTACATTGAAATTTCACCCTCTCAGTGATGCCCAGGGCCTGGTCCCGCTAACACCCAGCAGTGGTAAAGTGATTTTTGCCTTGGGGCCTTCTGCCCTGGCTGTTGGAAGGATATTCCACAGCCCAGCAGGTCAGACCTTAATGCTAAATATTTTCTTATACTGAAATCACGTCTTGCTTTATCCTAGGTTGCACTTTACATTAACAGTTCTCTTATGCTGTTCATTAAGTACCATAGATCATAGAATCATAGAATTGTCAAGGTTGGAAAAAGCCTCTAAAATCGAGTTCAACTCTTAACCTAGGACTGCCATGTTCACTACAAAACCATGTCCCCAAGTGCCACATCTGCACAACTTTTGAACACTTCCATGGATGGTGGTTCCACGACTTCTCTGAGCAGCCTGCTTTCCATAATAGCACTGTACAGATGTTTCCACCAGAAATCTGTGCTTATCATTTTGAGCTTCACAAGTTTAGGACTGTGAAGCTCTTTCCAAAAGGTAACTTCACTCAGTAATTTGTGTCTGAACTAATTCTAATATTCAGTAGAATTTATATGGAAGAAAACACAGTACTTGAAGTATAAACAGACTGGTGCCAGATGGAGCAAGACCACTGCATCTACTGATGGGTCAGTCTGAGTATTCAGGGCAAATGCCCCACAACGTTTTAATTTGAGTTTTGGCAATATCAAATGAGACTTCCACAAACAATTTTCTATCCAATACCAACCTGATGATATTTTGGAGTATTTTCTCTTTTGTATTATTTGCCTTCATTTTTCTGAGATCAAGGGTAGCTTATGTTATGTAGTTTCTCTAGAGCTTTCTTTCTGCTGAATTTTTTTACACAATTGGGATATAATTTCTAAGATTAATTAATGTATTGTTTGATTTTGCTTCTGAAATACAAATGAAAATTGTTGAGACCAAACCTAAAACCTCAGTTAAAATATCCAATTAAATGCTTTTCTCCCACTTTCTATGTTGCTATTTATCATTGCCTTTTGTGTAAAGCATCTTTTCCAATCTTCTGTTTGATTATGTAGAATAAGATTTACCATTCTTTTTGAAATGAGAGTATATCCTTCTGAGAGCTGGGAAGCAGAGCAATACAATAAATCCATATGGATTTATTCTGCAGCATGTGACTGATGGTTCAAATGAGCCCTCATCTCTCATAATAAGCTTGAAAGGAGGAGAGAGAGAGACAGAGAAGTGTGGTGTGACAAGGCTGAAGGAAAGAGAAGAGAAACCTTTTGGGATTCAGCCCTGTTTTGCTCACTTCTTTGCTTTCTTGTGTTAGTCAAGGACGTAAACAGTCATGTATGCCCTGAGGCCAGAGCTTAAAGAACATGAGTCCTGCACTGATTTGTTATAGGACAGGCACAAGAGATCCTCACCACTGTGACTGCAAGCACATTAAAAACAAACAAACAAAACCCCAAAACAAACAAACAAACAAAGAAACAAAGACAAAAATAATTTGTTGAGATTTGAAGGTGAATTAAAGCATAAGTCTCATTTATTTACTCGATTTCCTGAAAATGTTCATCTGTTAGCAGAAATCTTCTAAAAGATTTGTGTACATCTTTGGTGTCAGTCAACAATGAAATTTCTAAAACATGGGAGTAAAAAACTATACAATGTAGATTATTTCAAATTTATGATATTTTTGGTTTTGAATATGTTAGTAGGAGGTTTTAATACAAAAAAAATCTATTTTTTATTTAAATTGTTGTATTCTATTTTTAGTTAGAATATGAAAATCACTAAGATATCCTGATTCTTTCATTGACTTTCCAAGCTTCTATTAAGTTTACAACCTCAAATGTTCAAAAAATGCATCCCTGCAAAATTTAAATCACATTGCACAATTTCAGTCCTGTCAGGTCATTTGTTTAAAATTACCACAGCTATACCTATATTTTGGATTAAAAAAAATACAGTCTTGAAAAAGAAACAATTGCTTAGATAGGAACTTCCGAAATGCTGAGACTTTAAGATCCTAATGATCATAATACTTTGAAAGGTGTGAAAATGGAAATACATAGGTGAAATGCCACCCTGAAACAGCCAAGTCCAAAGAGACATCTTGTTTTTCTAGTATCAGACAAGCATTTGAACAGACTCAATGGAAAAAAAGGGCTTTTGCAATAAAATACTGTCTTTTTCAGAGTTAATATATGAGAAATAATATTCTGAAGGTCTCTGGCCCTTGCATATAATTAAATGTCATTCCAAAGTGAAAAGAAAGTTGTATTTGAGGGCAAATGCTTTCATTGTTACTACAGTCAGTCTGCTTCCAAATTTCACTAACCATTGAAGCCATCTCATCTCCACTGAATGTTTTAGGTTTTGATCGCCCTGGAGAAAAATTAGATAAGTTTTGGGAAAAAAGATGATGTGTCAGGGTAGGCCACCTTGTATCTCCAACACAAGAACATTTATTTGTTTTTCTTTTCAGCCACCTCACATATGAGCTGGTTCAAGTATCTGCCAAAGTGGAAAGCTGTAATATTCTTTTTATAAAGAAGAATGAGCAAGGGCATCACAAATTCTACTCAGAACCAAAAGTCATACAAATACTGCCACTAACAAATACAGAAAAAAAAGGTGTTTTTCAGGTTATGGTTCAATTTTATGCTACTGTATTACTTTAGCCAGTTCTGACATAAAATGCATTTTGCAGCTCTAATGAAAGAAAGGTCCTCATCATCTACCATGTCTGCTATAAATTTTTTTTTATTATTATTATTTTATTATAAGTCTCACACTGTCTGGGATTTGAAATGCTGCCTTGCTGCTCTTAGACTTATAAAAATAGGCTGGAAAACATGAGACCCAGAAGCTGAGACAGCTACAAAGCAAGTGAAACTTACCCGTTAATTCAGGGGTTTTTAACTGCCAGATGTTTTAGACCATTGAAGTGATACTATGGAAAAATAGTATATTTTTTTCAGGTAAACAAAAGAGTTCCTGTCAAGATTATGGCTTTTACTACTGTCTGGTCAAGACAGTAAGAGTAATTGGTTTTCTGCCTGTTTGCGGTTGCCTGGACATTGCAGGTGGAGCTGAAATGGTCAATGCCTTGGCTGTACCAATCCCACTCCCTATCCAGAACAGAAGCAGAAGCAGGTGTCTGTCTTTACTGCTCATACAAATCCAAAGCAAGCTGTCATTAACACCTCAGAGTTAAGTCTGCATTAACAGTGCTTTTCCTGAATGCCTGCAAAGATACTTTACTGTTACTGGTACACAAATCAGTCACCAAAAGAACATCTCCTGTCACTGCTAAATCAAATTAACTGTTGCTAAAGTCAGATCAAAATGGTGTTTCACACAAGCTGTTGCATATCCATCCTGTGCATTGGTACAGGGAGCCAGCAGTAGCCATGAAACTACTTAGCTAGAAAATGACCCTGAGATACTAGTTTGGACCGCAGTAAGAAAGAAAATGTTTTTAATTCTTCAAAGTGCAGCACTGAATTGTCCAGTGTTTGGTCTACACACTGAGGGGCTTATGATGGTGTTGAGATAGCTAGACATGGGTGCAAGAATTAGGTAAAGAGGATGCAAAGTATGAGACGATCAATAGGTACATAGGTACAGCTGTACTCTGCTTACTGCTGCGTGGCACAGAGAGCTGGGAGCTAGAATTGTTGGGACTAATTCACTGTGCTCTGAGTCAATATGAATGTGTCACCCTCAGGACTGCTGCCAGTAGATCTGCCTTTAGAAACCCCATGGAGCCTCGGCAACCTGGACCATTGGCTGGGAGCAGTGAGCCTCATGTAACAATGGGTACATGTTCAAAACTGGGATGTGTGCACAGGTACATCACAACCTCCCCTTTCATGCAACCCCTCATACTGGGTGATCAGATCATGCTTTGTTCAAATTACCTTTTCCTCATTTTGGACAAGGAGGAATGAAAGTGAATTTGAGGGAGAAGAGGAAAGTGTTCATTAGCATAGGTTATGATTGGTTTGCCTATATTTCTTTTGCACAAAGAATGTGAAATTTATGGGTGGGTTGTGTCATATCCATTGCTTCTGCAGTAGTGTTTAGAGGATGTTTTACTGTTCAGCCTTTATTATTTGCTCATGCTATTATTCTTCTTGCAGTGATGGGAAAACCCATTCTTTCAACCTAGCAGCAGACAGTGGTTGAATGCAATAGTACGTATCTGATTATATCACAAGAGATGGAAAGGTTTTGCCTGCACAGGTGGGTGGCTTTCTTTCCTCAGGAAGATCTTTTCTCCATACTTACATCTGACCATTACAGTATTTATGAAGTTTTAGCCTACTGAAAAAGATTTAAAGCACCGCTCTTCCTGCTGGGACGCTGTCCTTACATTCATATATATTTTTGAAAGATAATGTGCAGATAATTCATAATCAACTTTCGAGTTGCTTTCCTGTTTAAACAATTCTATTACAAAATTTTACTATATGCAGAAGTCGACTGTCTCAGAGATTCAGCTAGCAAAATGGATTCTTTTTTTAGATAAAAGTCATTACTTCTCATGTATGGCTGTGTACTGCAAGCAGGGAATTACATTATACTTTACAAAACCCTATTTTCCCCTCTCAGGTTCATATGTGACAGGATTTATTCCTTCAATGATAGTGATATTCTTCAAAGAATAAGGTCAAAATAATGTAAAATCAGGATGTGACAAAGTTATATGCAACATTTTCATTTTTCGCAACAGTCAGACAGCTATTTCACTCACATTGGATGCCTGCAAAAAGGCTGTATTTAAATACTAAGCAAGTGAACCAGTGAACTATAAGATTGAATGAGTTTCAACATATTACTGGTAAGACTGGGAATTTAAACACACAAAGGTGTTCCTTATCATCTTTGCTGAGACAGACAATGCACCCTTGACAGCTTTAGGTATTTGGTGGCTGCAAAGCTGTTTCTTTGTTCACAAAGATATTATGAAGAGGAAAACATGCCCAGTATCCAAACAAGAAAACAAACAGACCCAGTTTGTTGTCAGTTGTCCAGGATCACATTCCAGCATGGTACTCTGAGCACCATTATGCTGCCACTTGTCCTGCTGGCACATATCAGGACAAGGCGTCTGCAATCAAGGCAGCAGATGGTTCTTTGGGTTGCCTAAAATCAGGGTTGGCATGATACATCATTTATGATGCTGAAGAGAGGAAAGTATTGGCATGAACCTAATAACAGATCTCTGGATATTGAAGGTATCCTGTGTTCCATTAATCCCTTCACAGAACAGAACACAGAACAGTAGGCCCCAAGTTTCTAAAGGGTTTTTCTATTATCATGCTTGCTAATTTCATATCTGGTGATACATATGCATTAAGGCCATAACCCATCCATTTAAACCCAATTAAAGACAACTGTTGGGGGAATATTTCAAGTTTTGACTATGCTGGTGAACAGCACAGCATGAGCTGCCTTGAAAACATCTGTGACTGCTGGGCCAATGATTGAATAGCCAACACTCAATTCTTAGCCAATTAATTTCATTCTGTTTTGCTAAGCTTCAGAGCAAAAGCAACATAATTCTGAGTAGTGATGGTATAATGGTTAAACTCCTCAAAAGTTTCAGCATTGCAGAAATTTCATGACCTCACTGCTGCTTGTATCCCATTTTCACAGTGGTATTTCCAAAAGAAAGGAGTGAAATAGGGAAGAATACAGACAATCAGTGTGCCTTCCCTTCCATGTCAGCCTGAGTTGTACTGCGAAATGTTTCCAAGTGTTAGACTGTTTCATATTTTAATGCTCACTATACATTGGCTAAGAGCATTCCACAGAGCAATGAATGATGGTATCAAGGGTTAGAGAACATGAATTCTCTTAGCTGAATTGCTTGTTTCAGCCAAATGCAGACACAGAGTGTGGACATCAATCACTGCACTTACATTAGTGATGTGATGCTTCTGCAGTGGATCAGGCCTCTATGCCTTAAATAATCTGCAATTAGTATTAAATGACTTTTGGCATGCATTATAGGTGAAGCTCTGAGGGGGATGGCAGTTATCAGAACCTCACTCAGATACAGCACAAAAATATCTTCTGAGGAAGAAAGGGAGAAAGGACCAAAGGAAGGAATGGAAGGGGGAGGGAATGGGAGAAGGTTTTCAGTTACTTTCTCTTCTCTGTGCCCTGCTGTGTAAGGTCCTCTTCACTTTGGAGTGAAGTGACCAAGAACACAAGGTTTACAAAAGAAAGGTGAACAGATTATGGCCAGCAATCATTAGCAGAAATTTCATTCTTCTGTAAGGTGTTCCCTCTCTTCTGCCCCTGTTACCAGTTCAATTCATTTTTTGATATCTTCTCCTTGGAAATGGGTTGAGTGCTATGGCTTCTTCCATGCCTATGAAAAATTTACCTTGTGAATGCTATACCTCTCAGCCTCTTTATTGCCTGTTATAAGTGGAAATGATGAGGAAGGAAAGCAGAAACTCCTTGTTTTCTTCCTGAAGTACTGGTTCAAATTATCAGTACTGAGCTTTTAAAAATGCTGAGGTTTTACCAAGTAAACTATTATATTAACCTTTCGCCCCCCGGTTTAAAACTTTAAAGAGTCACTTCTTTCACTGTACATCTGTAGCACAAAAGCTACAAAAATGTACTGCAAGTAAAAGGGGAAATTGTCATGACTTCATGAGCAAAACCACCAGATAAGACAGGAGAAAAAGGTCAGAAAAGGAACTAGAAAAAATGAGTGAAAATGGTTTAAGTGCCAGCTAGAGCACCTTGACATTTCATGTAGTGAAACCAGGTCAGTGAAATACACACACAAAAACCAGTTACTTAATTCTTCACCCCTGACACCTTGTTATCTGATGTAAATGTGCACGCACACCTAGAAGCAAGGCAAGGGTTTCAGTGGGCTTTTAAAAAAAATTGCCTTTGAGCTTGTGCTGGCTTCAACTTGGGTGGAGTTAACTTTATTTGCAGCATATGCTACAGGCCTGTGACTTGGATTTCTGCTGAACATGCAGGTGATAATACAGAGATGTTTTTGGTATTGCTGAGCAGAGCTTGCACAGTCAAGGCCTTTTCTGATATTCATTCTGCTATGCTAGTGAAGAAGTTGAGGCTTCATGGAAGATTGGGAGAAGACACAGCTGAGACAAGTGACCCAAACTGACCTGAGGAATATTCCAGACCATGTGACATCATGCTCAGTAAATAAAGAGGGAAGAAGAAGGAGGAGAGGGAGGGACATTTAGAGTGGTGCTGTTTGTCTTCCCAATTCACCCATGATGAAGCCCTGTTCTCCTGGAGATGATTGAACACCAGCCTGCTCATGGAAAGCAGTGAATTAATTCCTTGTTTTGCTTTGCTTGTATGTGTGGCTTTTACTTTCTCTGTTAAACTGGCTTTCTCTCAACCTATGAGTTTTCTCATTTTTCTCATCCTTTACTTTTCCAATTCTCTCACTGATATTGCTGGTGGGGAAGTGAGCGAGTGGTTGTGTGGGCCTTGGTTGCCAAGAAGGGTTTAATCAGAACAGAACTGGTTAGAAGATTCAAGGCAAAATATTTATTGGGAAAAAGAAAGGAGATCATGCTATAGGTAACACAACATAATCTAAATATTCCCACAAATAATGCTATGAAAATGTGACTGGATAATTGATAACTGGAATTAACAGAATTGTTTATAAGCCATAATAGTTTTGACATTGTACTTGTAGAGTTACAGCACTTGCTGAAAAACACTGGGGCTTGCATGGGTGTCTGTAGCATGTCACACCTCACTGTTGTTCCCCAGTGCCACACCTGCTGTTTGGGTTTGATTGGACAAAGTGAGGCACAGAGGAACGACAGCAGGTGGGGATGCATTATCTAGTCATGGAAATGGAGCTCCCACCCTGGTGTCCCCATGAGGGCTCCCCTTAGGAGTAGGAGTGTTGAGTTCTGTGGCAACAGGATCAGGTTCAAGAAGGTCTGGTGACTGACATGAGACACAATGAGACGGGTCTCTGCTGGTTTAAGTCCAGGGATCCATTTATTCTGGGCAACACCAATACAGGAACACACTCAGCTTAACCCATAAGCAGAGAACGCTGAACAGGGGCAGGGTGGTGGGATTTATAGGGGAAGGGTGGAGTTTTACCATTTGCTTATCTCCCCCAAGGCAGAGGGGTGGTGTCCACCCTTTCCTGGACTCAAAGCCATTGTTTCCCCTGGGAGGGGCACCCCACATAGGAGGCCATTCCTGCAGGGTCTGTCAAGGCAAGTCCTGGAAGCCAGACCACAGTCCAATGCCTCAGCCAGAGCAGGACAGCTGGGGGGCACTGGGACAGCGCTGGGCATTGGGCACCTCCCAGGGCTGTCATAACATCCTTGGCCATGGGTAGGTGGGAGGAACTTCAGGGGCTGAACAGGGACAGCCAGGCCTCTTAGAGCCCTGGCACAAGCCATGTGGATGTATTTGCTCAGCCCCACTGTTGGCAGCCACCCATGGATGTGGGACTGAGACAGCCTTGCCTCTGCTGGACTTCCCATATGGCAACTCTGAATAATAAATCCAAACTGTTTGGAATAATAATTTTTTCCATTATAAATAACATTTTTCTTAGCATGCTTAAGAACCAGCAGTCATACTCCAACCCTGGAAGTCTTCAAGGCCAGGTAGGATGGACTTTTGAGCAACCTGGTTTAGTGGAAGATGTCCCTGTCCACAGCAGGGAGTTGGAACTAGATGAACATAAAGGTCCCTGCCAACCCAAACCACTTGATTACGATGATCAGGAAAGGCAAGGGGGTTTGAACTAGGCAATATTTAATGTTCTTCCAACCTAAGCCATTCTGTGACTCTATGGCTCTGTATTTTATAGGATATAATTTCCAGTAACATTGTTTGCTTTTAATATGGATAAAGGTCTTCTGAAAGTTTTGTAGTATTATTTGGAGGAAGGTATGTTAAACTCTTACATAAAACATACAGAAATTAATATATCCACTAAATTTCTCACTTTTAATGGGTTATTTTAGTTGTTGTATTTGTTTTATCATGGATTATGATCACAGTGTATTTTTAATTACTTCTACTATGGAGGTTAGTGTCCATTAACAGGAAAAGTTTATTTCATGCATTCAAAGAGTGCATAAACTTTCATCAACCAAAATATATTTTAAAACCCTCAAGCATCACAGTACTGGAAACAAATTTTACCCATGTTGGATATGTTTAATTCAAGTTCTGTAAAGACAATTTTTGTGCATTGAGTATGGATGAAAAGAGCAATATATTAAATTATGTCTACCATCAGTCTGCAAATCCTCCTAAACAAAACCTTGGGCCTAATCTTCTGACACATGCTCTTAGTAGAAGGTGGCAGGAGAAAGCAGTGCAGAAATTACTAGGTGATATATAACACCTTTGAGACACCATTCAAGTAACAAATTTGACATTTGAACTCAGACAGACATAGTAATTAATTCTGGGATGTGGCAGTTCCTGTTCTAGATTTTCTTTTTCACAGTAATTACTTTGTTGGTTTTTTTACTTCAGGGTTTTTTCTGGTTTTTTTTCCCTTTCTCTTCCTTTCAAATGAGAGATTCTGCTTTGTAATTTGCAAAGCAGCAACTGGAAACATGACTCTACCCATTTTCTTATCTCATCTTGGCTCTGACTGCATTTAAATTATCTGCAGTGTTCAAATAGGCTGTGGTAATACAGCACCAGCCTCTTGCAATAGGAGAGGGATGAATGTTAATTCAGCCTATTGGAGAAGGAGAACCAGCACATCTGTTGTATGCTTGGCATAGTGTTGAGTATAACAATGGGAAATATTTAAATGGCAGTCATTTACTATGAGGTGTCTAAACATTAGTGGAAAACAGCTCATTAGTTGTGCACCTCTCAGATCATGAGGCATGGTGCTGTGCTGAGGAGCTCTGCAGTGGCAATTCCAAGTTCTCCGTTTGGACTTGGGTGGCACGCACTGCAGTGAAACTTGAATCTCTGATTAACTGAGATCTTCTGGGAAGTGAGCTATGACCTCAAGATTTGGAAGACTCTCAATTTACTTACTTGAGACAATTTATTAGTTTTTATAATTTGCTACATGATACATTAGACTTAGTACTTTTAAGGGCATGAATGTAATGTTTCTCCTCTGTCACGTCCATACATGCAGGAACAAGTAGTAGTGACGGGAAATATGATGTTACAATCAATTTTTTTCCCCTCTGATTGCCTAGGAAATAGAAACTATTAGCTAATATTAACCACTAAACAGTGAAATTTGTATAATGCAGTCTGTATATAACCTGATAGGAAATTATTTTGGAAAATTGTGTATCCATGCCCAATAATGACTACTGAAAATCCACTCTGTAGTACAAAATGGAACTGTATTATTATAGCAGTCTAGAATTTTTTGGGTTGGAAGGGATCTTAAAAATCATCAAGTTCCAAGCCCTCTACCATGGGCAGGGACACCTTCCACTAGACCAGGCTGCTCAAAGTGCCTTTCAGCCTGACCATGAACACTTCCAGGGATGGGGGTTCTACAACTTCTCTGGGCAACCTGTTCCAATGTCTCACTACCCTCACAGTAAAGAATTTCTCCCTCATATCTAATTTAAACCTATTGTCTTTCAATTTAAAATAATCCCCCCTTGTCTTATCATTATATGTCCTTGTGAAAAGTCCCCCTCTAGCTCTCTTTTAGGCCTTCTTTAGGCAGTGGAAGGCTTTTATAAGATCTCCTAGAGCCTTGTCTTCTCCAGACTGATTATTATGTTGAAGATACTACCCCAAACAAAGTATCTGTTGCAACCGAATCCAGGGCTGAAATTTCCTTTGTGCTTTCAGCAGGCCTGCAGGCCAGTTTCTCTGTTTGCTGAACAAACCTAGACAGGTCAAAACAGATAATAACTTAAATCCAGCATGGTCAGCCATCCAGTGCAGAGCTCAGAGCATGTTAGGACTTGTGCTCTGCTCTTCTATTGAGATCTAGCTCCCACCTTGATCTTGCACAATGTTGTCAGGGTTTGTATGACCAAAGCATTCTGTGTCTGGATGGGAACATCATCATTGAAAGGTGTAATTTAGCCAAAGTATGACCTGCCCACACTAAATCCTGAAGACTACATAAGAGCTTAGCTGTGGGTATGTATCCTTTCCAAAGCCTCTGCGTGAGGCATTGCCAGGCTTTGCAGCAGCAGCTCCCATGAACATTTCTCATCTGCAGTGACATGTATTGGCTTCAGCAGTATGTTATTAGCTCTGCATCTTTTTATTTCTCCAGACAATGCAGTGGCTTAAACTGCTATCCTGACTATTCAGTCAGTGCTGAACTGGAACTTTTCAGGGAAATGTGAGGAGGTCTTTTGGCAGCAGTGGGAGCAAGCACAGAGGGCAGATAGAGGGCAGATGAATCCAAGAAGGGCATCATCCACATCCATAGCCAGTAGGAGTTTAGATCCCGATCAGCCAGCTAATCAGGCCTAACTTAGTTAAATGTAAATGTAGTTTTACACAGTAAATAATTAATTCCATATGCTTCCTGCTTCATGCTCTTTCCTTTTGCCTTAGCTAAATCACATCTCACTTTAAAAAGCAAACAGAGTAAAGCTAAATGTCAGAAGAGTATTTCCAGATGAGTGATACAATTAACAAGCAAGTAATCAAGCCATCAGAACATATACTATTCAGAGCATACCTTTGACATTTTGACTAAGAGTATAAAAAATGCAATTAAATCAATACACTTCCCTAATAGAGTTCTTGCTTCAAAATTCTGCATGGCTAAGGTTAACTTGTAATGATTTAATGAAAATTTTTTAAATTACACTCGACCACTGCTATCTGTTTCTGCAGAAAATCATTAATATTTTTTAGTGAAACTGGCTATCACAAATATTGTCCTATATTTTTAATAAAAATTCTAATGGAAATTTGTATGTATTATAAATTTCAGAGGCAAAATTACATAAAAGTATAATACAAAAGAGATAATACAAAGAGCCATTTTAAACAAATCTAGATGTTTAATAGCCTCAAATATAATTTATTCTCAAGATAAATATAGGGATATTTGTTTCAGGTCCATAAACACAATTTAAATCTCTCCTATATATAGAGAAGTCACAAAATATAAATCACTGACAACTAATTGTGTTTGGTAACATGCCTTGCCTTCACCAGTCATAAAGATTAAATTAAATTGCAAAACTGTTGTAACATTCATGAAATTCAGATTTCACAATTATACATTGTCTTAAAATGTCAGAGTGATAATATAGTCCAAGGGATTTAAATACTCATTTCTGTTTCTCCTCTCCATATCTCCAGTTTTATTTTTCTATTATCTGGCAGTTGAACAAATTGGAACACTACAAAAGTACATCAGAAAAATGTGTCATTCATGTACAATTACTCTTATGCGGTATTGCTAGAAGCCAGTGAGTCAGATGCAACCCACTGAAATAATGTATCAAACTCATTATTCCAGCATTTTGGAGTAAAATTGTTCAATAAGACAGCTGGTTTTGAAATTATGAGCTCGTATCTTCCTTCTCAACTAGAGTTGCACCAACTTAGTGGTGATGATTTAATCTTACTCTCTTGAGTAGCTGAGTACATTCATTCTTTCTTCCTGATGTTTCTAAAGTGAAATTTCTCAAGGAAATTTTATTGTAAGTCTGAATGGACTGATGGGGAATGGAAAACAGTAACAGAAGAAAAATGGCTGTGAGACACAGTAAGTTGAGAAAATGAAGATATTTCATTCTTTTCCAAATACTTTAAAAACATATAATTTCAAAACAGATATGCCTAGAAACTACAATTAAACAAAACCAAAACATGATTAAACCTGAAGCAGAGTGGAGTCTTTGCCTTCAACGCCGTTTAGAACAGGTTGATAGTGTTACAATTACTGAAACTTGATTTTCCTGTAGGAAGAGTATGTTGTCAGTACCCAGGTAAGTACCATGGCTCTTTGTACCCAGCCAGTTTTTCTTTTGGCAGTTCCTGTGTGCACTGTCTTACTCCACTCCTCAGCTGTTTCAGAGTTTTATCTGAAAAAAGAATCACAAACCCAGACTCAGGAGTCCTATGGGACTAGGATAGGGTTATTTGTTGAAAAATATTCAGAGTCTGCAATATGTCCCTTTTGTAGTGACAGTAATGGAATTAATAATTTGTGGAAATCCCAAGCACAGAAAGCTCTCAAAATCTTGTAAATGCAAGCTTAGACATAGACATGAACACAGGGTTTGGTTTGAGACCTTGGAGAAGGCTTCTGGACTTAGAATCTTAAGTAAGAATGTGAGTTTAAATAGAAAGGCACTAAGTTAGGCTGTAGAAATTTTTAAGGTTTTAAAGTTAAGATATAGAAGTAGTTATAAAGGTAATAAAAAGTTTTAAAGTGTAGCAAATAGTTTTGTGTGTCATTGTATGATTGCTTTAGAAAAGTCCGCCCTGCAGCAAAGACCTATAAAACAAAGTAATTAATTTTTGGAGCGAAAGTAGAAACATTCTTTTGTAGCAGAAGTTTATTAGATAATTAAACTTTAAAAAACCTTGCAACCTGTGGTCTTATGATCACTGGCTACAAACAACTGGTGAATATGTTGAAGATATTCTCATCCTTCATGAGGCTGTAGAAGAATCAGACATTCTCATCCTTCATGAGGCTGTAGAAGAAGGATATTAAATCATGTTTTAAGACGACTCCCTGCGGTCCTGTCCCTCTCAAAATCCCAATAATAACTGAGGCTAGTGACCAGGAAGAAGTGAGTAAACATTTGAAATGGACTCAGGCTGATGTTCATGTCAGTGATCAATGTGCTGTTCATCACACTAGGGTAAAACTGTCATTGCTGATGCTGTGCTCAGATGCTTCAATAATTACTATGCCACAGATAAACTGATACAAAAAATGAGGTGTAGACACATTAGATCCCTTTTTGATGAGTATAATTGATGTTTGCTTGTTAAAGGGAAGGGGGAACATCCTTACTGAAAAATGAAACAAGGCATACTCTTTTGAAACTTCCTCTAATATAAGTTTAGTGAAAGACATTGGTTTTTTTAATCCCCACGTTTTCCTTGTTCTCTAATAACATGTATTTCAGTAAGGATGTAGATAATACAGTATGAATCTCTCATCAAAAAAGGAAATTATTTTAGCTGAAACATCACCTCGATGTTGATGCTGTGTTAGATCTATGTGTAGATTCAGTGATTTTGGGGAAGAACTCCATTACACTAAAGGGAAACACAAACTCTAACACCACAAATAGCAGCCTGAAAGAGGATTCTGAGGACCCTAAAGGGGTATGTGATGTTGGCATTAAGTAGCATTGGTGTGGAGACCAGTAGATCACAGTAAAGGATAGATGTCTATTTGTCCTGCAGTTCTGACATAGTGCTATAGATGATACACCAGTCCAGAATGCAATTTATAATTTAGTGACCTCCATGACCGTTTTGAATGGTTTTAGGAAACACTGTTATATCTTTGTAGTCCAGCCATTGGTAGCCTAAAACTATTTCAGCTCTCTGATACATGCTCAGTTGTCATGTTCTTTATTATGTCTGTGGGTACGCAATACAGATTATCTCCTGTTTTTCTGAGGGAAAAAAGGGATCTAAATTCAATGCAGACTGGCTACATTTCAGTTATAGGCAGACTTCTTCTCAGCTGAAGCAAATCACTCTTCTTGACATGCAATCAGAATTACAGACAACTGACCTTCAGGCTACAGTGCAAGAGATTTCTGTTGTATTGAGCAGCTGATTGACTAGTTATAGATTTTTTTCCTTGGTTTTGTTTTTGCCAACAGCAAATTTGGGTTTTAATCTTTTTATTCAATGGACAGCTGCCTTAGCAGTCCCCTTGAAGAACTAACATATGGAACATACATATTTTATGTCTGTTTTTTGTGATTTATCATCAGTGATCATGATGTGTAGTTATCTATTCCATTTAATTCAGTATCAGTAATGGATGTATATTAAAGTTACTTCAGCCATCTGCATATTTTCCCTGCCAACTACTATTCTGAGACCAGCTTTTGAAGGCATTTTTGAGCAGGGAAGGATGGCCATCTGCTAATCTTGACCATGCACATATTTTAAGATATGTTGATTAGATTATGTAATGGAGTTGTACATAGGGAACCTGATATATGGAGTGGTTTTATTGGTTTATTGATCAATAACTACTTAAGTAATTTCTTACTATTTTCCCTTTCTAAATCTTGGGGATTTCCTGTTTCTTATTTAGATATTTTTAAAGATATGAAACTGTTGACTATCCAACACAGGGTATTTTAGAAAGAGTACACTGTACCCTGGTAAACAGAGCCATTATTCCTCTGTTTATTATTCTAATCCCTTTAACAGTTTATTACTTTCAATTTTAAAAATGCTGTGTGTATTTCTGGCGAAGAGTATATTTTCACACCATTTTCATTGCACATTTAAGTAGTAGTAACCAGTCAGCATGTAAGGAGTTTTCACTTTGAAGTCCATGTTAGATATCATTATTCATTTTCAGACCTCACCTTCCACCTGAGCCTTGAAAGAGTCCACGTGTGTAAGGATTTGAGTTGATGGCATATAAAAAGGGCAGTGGGAACAATCTGTAATATCCTCTATCATTTCCCTGCACTGTCTGAACATCCTAGAAAAAAAACATGTCTCTTCTGTCAGATGATGCAAATTCAATAAACCCTTTTCCTTCAGAACAATACTAATCTGACCTTTTACAATTTCTTCTTCTCACTGTGACGCTTTTTCAGTCTTGTTCTTAAAGCCTCTAAGTGTTCAGGCAAGACTTATGACTTTTATTAATGGAAAATTCTTTACAAGGGGATTTGGTACAGCCAATAATTGATTCCCAGCCCGCTTTATTGGTTTTGTTTTATTTTTACATGAAAATAATTAATTTATCTGTTCACTTACTGAAATCTGAACTGATTCAGTTTTGAAATTGAATTTTCACCCTGAAAAATGGGCATTTCTTCTGACTATGTATTCTGATTAAATGTAGACCTTACATAGAAACATCTGGCTATTTCCATCTACTAGAAAAAGCCAGAATTAAATGTATAAATCAATTTAACTTGTAACCCATTTATAAATGTAGTAAAAAATAGTTTTCACATAACTGATTCATCCTTGTGGAAATAAAAATAGAGAAAACATTTTTCAAGAAAGAATGGTTTTGAAAATTAAGAAGTAGCAAAATATTAAATAATTTAAAAATGTTTATGCAATGTGACTCTGTATTTCTGAATTAACTACTAGGTGTTTTTACATTAAAAAACACTCTTCTTTTTTGGCATAAACTTTTCAGTAAAACATTTGACCCAATATTTTTTCCTGCAGTAGTGAAAAGTAATGATTAAAAAAATCTTATGGGTAATTATCACAGATACTTTAATACCTGATTTCTGAAATATCATCCAATAATCAAATAAGTTACTCTTAATTTTTAATATGTTAATCAAATAATAATAAAATCCACATATTGAAAGTCACAATGTAATGCTAGACTTTTTAATGCAGGAAAGATAGAAAATCAGATAAAACTATGATCTGAAAACACTTTTTTGTTTGCTTTATTTTTGACATATAGGAAGGGAATGTGAAATATTTTCCCTAATATTTGGAATTATTTTCTAACTAAATCAACCTTAATAAGCAGCTAGAATTCTGTTAGGCTGAGATTCTACCCCAATCTCTCCCAATTCTCTGAGTTATAGACTGCAGGTACTGTGAGAAATTTATCATGTCTTTCTAATGTAATCATGTGTCACCATGGGTTGTTCTACTGTACGTATCTCTTTTATTAGCATCAGTGATTCAAACATAGGTTTCCATGGATGATCATGCACAGTAATTTTAACTATTTATCCTTTCTACTGAAGCATTGTACTCTCATATATTCACATATTCACTTTTTAAAAAATTTTTTTTTTGGGCCTATAATGAAATGCTGTAACTTTGTAACTTTCATAAAGTGGACAAAACACCAATAAAAAGGTTTTTTGAAAAAGTGCTTGAGAGTAAATATTTGGACTGTTAATGGCACACAGTTATTTTTCTTTTTCCTTTCTAGTGTGTTACAATTTCAATGTTTTCCTTTCATTGGCTTTGACTAATCTTTTTATAGTACAGCATACAAGGAGCTGCCAATGCAATCTAAAACAGCATGTGACAAGTAGCAAACAGCCCATCTAATTTTAACCTTCTCTGCCTGCATACATGTTTTTTTGTCCTTGTAGCATTAGAACTGCTCATCTGCCTGCAGCTGAGACCTAAACTAAGCACTCTAGTCACATAAATATCTAGAGCATGTTCAGTTTTTAAATCTAAGCTGAAACAGCCTGGATGTGGGGGCAAAAATAAACTTAATAAAGCCTTTCATGGAAGTCTACAGCACAGTTAGACAACAGGAATTTTCCTCTCATTCAGTGTTGTTCCTCATATTGAGAGCATTTAAAGGAAGATTTGATTGCTGGTGATATTTCTGTTCCCAGTTCTGATATTCATGTTTCTGTTTGTCTCTGCTCTTCAGCACAAATATTCTTTCTGTTTTAGGAGAATACCTAAAATCAGAGGTACAGTGCAATGGCAAGAAAAGCAAAGATTCCCTTGGCAGTATTGCCATGTTTTCAGGAAAATGCATTTAAAGGAAAATCAAGAAGAGGGAGAAATAATGAATGTGAAGGGTATACAAGGGAAATTAAACAGTGAAGAAAGGATAACATTTTATGACAAATATTTATACTAGAAACATTACCTTCTAGTTGCCAATTGTTCTCTTAAATAAAATTATGCAAGAAAATCAAGACTAAGAACATGACACAACATTTTTCTTTAATATTAAAAGAAAAGCATAGTTTGGTCATGAAAGCTACTAATGTCTGAGAAATTAGAGCCACAGAACATTTTATAATACAACTTTTAATAATATTTGATGTAAGATAAAGACTTGATTGTAGTAAACATCTTCTGCACCTGCACACTGGGCTGGGACTTAGATGGAAAGATTACTAGCAGGCAGATCCAAATAGTTTTAGGTAATGAGAAGCCCACTTTAGTCCACAAAAAAGAACATCTCTAGGTGCCCCAAGAATTGGTGTAGTAAAACCAGAAATGTCTAAAGACTTTAGGACAAATAAAAGCATTGGTGGGGATTAGCTACACATTGATTTTAATTCTTCAAACCCTTCACTAGCCCCACTTTCAGCCTGCAGGTATTTGTGTAGGTCCTAAAAACAGGACAGAGAGAAACTAGCAAGCTAAGAAAGAGGCCATCTGGACTAGGAGGGCAGGTACCAAGACTTAGGAAAAAAACACTGACGGTGCTTTGGAAGGACTTTTAGATTGGTCATGCATTAAGACAGGTAGAGGACAGACTCTTGTGAGTCTTAAGCATGGAGCACCACAGGGGGTTGTATGAATATCTTTAGGATGGAAATCTAGGCACCCCTGGATTCTAGTGGAAAAGTCAGTCTTTCAGGCAGAAAACACACTGAAGCAAAGGAGGGGATTCAGATGGTACTTGAATGAGTTTTGATTTGAAGCTATTTGATTTGAATGAGTTGAATGAGTTTTCATTTAAAGCATCTAAAACTCCTTCATGTTTCAGATCCAAACCCCCATTCCTTTGCTGCTCTGTGCTTCATGTAGCATAGGGCTACACAGCTCATGTAGCATACAGCTTCATGTAGCATCAAGTTTTCTAAATGGCTTAACAATTTCTAGCAGTGCCTTGGATCCAAAACTGTTGGTTCTTATAAATCAAAATTAGTATAAAATTGAAAGAACATTGTTAGGTCAATTACTTTACTTTTTTGCATACTTTAAACTCCAGGGGTTCATTATGATTCTGATGGATCTGCTTAGTTTAATATTGTGGGCTGCCTTGTAAAAACAACAAACCAAAACCCAAATCACTTCCTCACTACCACCAGAACAGCATAGAGATATTAAGACAGGAGGGTTTTCTTTGTATTCTTGAGACCACTAATGTTCCCCTCACCATGCTTAGTTTCATTGTAGTAACAGCTCAGAATAAATTCTACAGATAGATTAAAAAGAAAGAACCCAGCAGGTGTTTCAGAGAAATCATCCATATGAAAGGTAACAAGTCTAGTAACAGTTGAAAGAAATTTTAGGTAATATTTTGGCTATTTGATGTGGTACTACAGCAACTTAGACTGACATTGGGTTTGGGCTGTTACATTCCTACTCTCCTCTCCCAAAGTCTTAAACAGTCTTCACCACACACCTGCAGGGCTGGCCCTTCCACTTCCATAGAAAGCTCATCCCAGGAAATAAACGATCATGGAATGACTTTTATTAAATATAAAGAAAATATTTTTGTATTGGTTCTTTGTATTGGTTATTTGGGAGCTTTGAGTCAGTGGAACTCTCCTGCAAAAGAGTAGGGTAAAGGGACCCTTATGAATAATGTATACAGCCAGTTAACACAGAGAAGCTGGCTCTACAGGAAATTTAAAACATCCTAGCAAAGGAAACCTTTCAATTGACTTTGAGCAGGTTTTGGGTCCATAACTCATTTAAATAGTCTGAATTATAGAAAATGCTGCTAGTCACACTCAGCATTGGATTCAGACTCTGGATGTTACCTCCTCTGTACCTTGACAGTGTTAGTGAATGGCCAACACCAAATACAGCAGAATTTTTAATGCTCTATGCAGCATCCTTACACCAATAGCCAGACTGGGATTATTCTTACTTTCTTATTTTGTTTAATAATTGATTTATGTAGTAAAGAGTGTAATATTATTGAATACTTTATAAATTTATTTCCTGATAATTGATGAGTATCAAGATTGTGTCTCTGGGGGGATTTAGCCAGTGTGCAAGGCAACTTGGTCCTTGGCTATACTTGCCATCCCAGCCAAGATGCTTTACACCATTTGCAATCTTTCACCTGGATGAGCTAATTAAGCACATCATCATTCTGGCACTTTCTGGGATAAGCAGCTTTACTGTTCATGCATGTTTTTGGTCCGGCACAGGCACATCAGATATTTCTCTGGAAATATCTGGCTCTCTGACCAATGTGAAATACACTGAATCCAAGGTGAAAAACACGACAGTTTTAGGAAGCAAGGATTGTCCCACTTCAGAGTAGCAGTAGAGAACCAAATACCCAACATGTGCTGGTGCAGACTGAGGGTCCAGGCATTTGGGCCTCATGTGGCATCCTGGCTTCTACTTCTCATCTGCACCGCCTCCTGCCCAGGTGACATAGACATGGTACCAATGTCCCATTGCCAACCTCCAGTGAGCAACATCAGCATAACCTTTGCTGATCTGACCCTGGGAAGTTATGGATATAGGGCTCCAACTTCCCACTTCAATCCTTGGAAGAAGAAGTGGAGTATTAATTCTGCAAGGAGGACAAGGAAGCTAAGAATCCACCTTCTACCTCACACACCTTCAGGGAATCCAGATTCTTGCTGGACCATATATACATGAATATTTATCCTGACTTTCATAACGTGAGCGTATATCCACCCTCTGCTCCCAAAAACATATATGCACTTTGGCAGTATTTAGAATCATGAGTTCTGGAAAATAGTTGTGGAATTGAGCCTTCATGTCCTTGGCTCCTCCAGGAGAATCCACACCTTGAGCTGGTGTCCCCCAGCTCTGTGCATAGCAAGTGATGATGCATCAGTATGAGAAAGTAGAACAAGATTTGGGTGAGCATACTTTACTGTTTCAGTAGCCTCAATAATCATAAATACAATAACCATAAATACACTCTAGAAATAACTGCTTCATACATTTCTTAAGAGCACATGGGAAAAATCTTGTCTTTATTGGTCAGTCTCAGATACCCATTGCAGCTGACAAACATGCATTTTCTTTTTTCTTTTTTGAGATTTTATTTTTGAAGACTCCGCCATAAATATATCTGATGATAATCAATTTCTAGCTCTGTGTTTTATACATCTTTGATCTTTACCAAAACACATACAGAGGTGAAAGACTGGACTTACCATTACTCGTTTATTAAACAGTTTATATTCATGCCTCAAGACCTGCAATGGGAATTCAAATCAGGCATCTCTAGGCTGGCTGGCAGTGACCCTGCCTTGATACAAGTAAAGGGCATTCAGAAGACTGACTGTTACACCCATATGTCTTTTAGCTTAGGTATTAGACTTGCAGCTACAAGCTTACATTGTGAAAGTATCTGGATTTTGTAACATTTTGCAACCCATTTATTCTATGTATCTTTTAAAGAAATTACATGTGACACGTTCATAAATTGCTGTCAGTTTTGGAGGCTGAAATGCTTCCTTTACACCTCCAGGACCGTTGGGGTCAATGTGACATAGCAGAGACAAAAGCAGAGTGCAAGGCTGGCCATGGCCACTCAGATAGGAGAGGCTGTTTCTCTGTCATGCTCTCATCTTCAGAGGTTTCTCTGTCATGCTCTCATCTCAAAGGTAGACTGGTTCCAAACAGAAGCACTGAGTCACCACACATCACTTATGAAAAATTAATCCTCCCAATTGCTGTCCTTACTTAAATGCTACCTGGGTAGCTTTCACAGTGATACATCCTCCTCCTGCTCTGTGAGATGTGAGGAGGTGATGGAAGGCAGAATGCATGGTTAAAGAGATTTACAGTTCACAGGGTAAAAAACCTTCATGCCGTAGATGCAGACAATAAGAGAGCTGAAAGATAATTATGTGTCATGATTCATGTGATTTGGTTTCTATGTATTTTTCAAATGCTTTAAAAAATGCTTTGGATTTTATTTTGTAATGTTATGCATTTTATATGTCAGTCAAAGCAGTAAATGAGAGGATGTCATTTGTGTTTGACTTACAATGTTGCAACAAAGCATAAAAATGTGCATGATTCTACCAATCAGTGACCCAATAGCTTTTATGAGCACAACTCTTGTATCTGTACTATGGTATATCAGAACATACTAGGTATATAAAAACATATTAGGCGTATTAGAATATAAGATGTATCAGAATAAAAGACTTAAAAGAATGAAATTAAATAGATGACTAATGAAGATAAAACAGTTAAGCAAGTCCAATTTCTAACAGTCAATAAAATAGGATGACTATTGTAGAGGTGTGTTACTTGTTGGATGACTTCTCATGCCTTACTTACACGGGCTGATGGCATGTTACATTTTATCTGTGCGTCTGTACACAAAGGAAGCAGGAAATACTCTTAGTTGTAAGAAGTAAATATGAAAAATCTAGGAAGAAAGAAAATTTTAGACAAATATTTTAAATTTTTTTTAGAATTATTGTTATTGATGAATCTGGAAGACAAAGAAAATATATTATTGACTTGTTGCATATCAAAGGTATTGAAAATAGCTGTTGCTAATATTTACATGTTTTATAACCAAAAAGCTTGTGTATAACAAGTTAATAGTTTTTGCCCAAAACTCCTGAATATGTTTAAGCAGGGAATCTAGCATGACTGAGAGCCAGCTTGGTTGAAAGTAGAGCACATCACTGAGGCTAGTGTATGTAAGGTGGTGGTGGGGCCAGGTTACACGGGAGGAGTGCAGAGGCATTGCCCAGGCATGCAGAGAAAAGCCAAAGCTCAGCTGGATTTAAACCTGGCTCTGAGAAATGTAAAAAACATTTTCCATAGGTACCTTGTCAGCAAGACTGACTGCTGAGTGGGGTGTTTGAAAAAGAGCATGAAAACCACAAATAAGTGCCTCTTTACCTCAGTCTTTACTGAGCAGGAATTTCCCCAGACATCTATAAGCCTCTGCTGACTGATTGAATTTGAGGGAGACACACTATCATATAAAAAGAGGACCTAGTTATGGCTTACTTAAGCACTTCGGATGTAAGATATCCATAGGTGCAGACTGTGTGCTGAGGGAACTGGCCAACATTTCTGTATTGCAGAGCCAGGCTCCATCAGCTTTGAAAGGCAGTGATGGTTAGGCGAGTTTCCCAGTGCTGAGGAAAAGGCACTTTCCTAAGTGCACAGAGGAAGCTCTGTCTACAGGACAACTACAGTTCCTGGGAAAGTTTATGGAGCAAATTAACTTGGAAGCCATTTCCAAGTGCATGAAGGCCTGGGAAGGGACTGTGAATGGCTGTAATGGATTTATGAACAACAAATCATGCCTGGTTATCATGAGCATCTTCTGTGATGAAATGGTCGTCTGCATGAGCAATGGGAGAGCAGTAAATGTCATTGACCTTGACTTTAGCAAGATTTTTGCCACAATCTCTGACAGCACCTTAAGAGACAGACTGAGGAAGTTTCTTCCAGACAAGTAGACTGTAACATGGGTGCAGAAATGAACTCATAGTGTTTATAGTAAAGTTAGTGTCTAGTTATTAATGGTGTTTCCCAGGGACTGGAGCTGGGGTCAAAACACTGACATCTAGTGATGACCAGGATGATAGGGTGGAACACACCCTCAACAAGTTGGCAGAGAGCACCCAAGTGGGAGGAACAGCCTGTATGCTGGAGGATGGGATTGTCTTGAAGAGGAATGTTGATAGGCTGGAGACCTCATAAAGAGAAATCATATGAAGCTCACTAAAAATAAATGCAGTGTCTTGCACCCAGGATGTGAAAATATTGTGCAATCTCGCAACTGGGACACTGACTGGGTGGAAAACAGGCCTGAAGAAGGGGACCTCACTGACAAGCGACTCAGCTAGAGTCAGAAGATAACTCATGGGATCAAGATGTGCTGTGTGGCACTGGCCACGTGCATGGAGAGCAACTGTGGGAGCAAATCCTTCCACTCCTTCTGAGGCTGCTTCTGGGGCACTGGGTATTGTTCTGTTTTGCAGTTTTTGCTTGCTTCAGCTTCCCCTGCAGTTCTTTCTAATTTGTGTTAGAAGCACTAGGCAAGCCTTGAACACTGTGATTCATTTGACATACCTACTGGAAGTTTGCTGTTGGAAGTTAAAAATACATTCATAACCACAGATTATGAATGTATCTGACATTGGTCGGGAAACAGTCTACAAATTCTGACAGCTCTGACTGAGAGGAAGGATGGGAAATCTCAGCATTTCCAGCACTGGTATGTATGTGCTCTTTACCCCAGAAAGGCAGGCTTTATAATGTGTTTGTGTTTTAAACATAAATTTGTTGATTAAAAAAAGCACTGTAAAGAAATCTGGATGAGGAATGTATGTTTTTGCAGAACTGAAAGCAGCCCTGTGATGCAGCCATCCTATTCCAGCACCCAGGGCAGTTCTCTGGGGCAGGGAGTCCCGAGGGGTCTGCCAGGGAAGGGTCTGGCAGCCAGGGCCCACCCCACTGCTCTGGCCAGGACCAGCAGGGAACTGAGGCAGCCCCAGCCCCGGGCACCAGGCATCTCTGTGGCAATGGGCTGTGGCCAGGCCAAGATGTGGGCCCAGCTCAGCAGGGCCAAGGCCAGGCAGGGCTGTGGGGCTGGAGAGCAGCCCTGCCACTGCATCACTGGAGCGGGGAACGGTGGCTCCAAAGGGCTGACATGGGGCTCTGGGCAGGGACACCCGGGGAGGTGGGCAGGGACATCTAGGCCTGTTACTGCTCTCAGGACAATGACTGTTTCATTGCACCAATTTCCCATTTTTTAAAGGGTTGTTGAAATTTCATCTTACTGGAAACTTTCTTTCTGCTGGAAACATTTTGAATGCTTTCATCTTGATAAAAGCATTGACCATTCAAAATTTTCTGCCAAGGCTGTTTGTATAATTTTTCTTCTCTTTCTTGGATGAAAACCTTGTTTATTTAAATGTTTGAGACAGTATATATATTTTCAGACTACATGTGAAAGGCTGTATATCTTAACACATTCTAGGTAGTAATTTTTTGGTACCCTTATTATCTGAGTGCATATTACATACTGTATAGCAAGGTGGTTTGGGTTTGCTTTGCTTTTTTTATTAAGGAAAGCAGCTATTTGTGTTATTTATATTAATTGGGAAGTAAATTTGGCTGGCTATCATACACAAGTCTTTGGCTTATGCAACTCAAAAAGAAATGACTCACAAGACACCCACTTTTCTAACAGAAAAAAGATTATGACAGCAACATAATGAATTCTTGAATAGCTACTTGAAAGTCAGAAACTCTTAATTAATTTAGTGAGATGAAAGATTTTCATGAACAATGTTACTTGGATTTATATGAAATACATTTTGAACATTGAAAATATAAAAAGTTCCTCTTTTGAATACAGTTTAAATGTAGAAGGATTATTGAAAAAAATTATCCTCATAACCTCTCTTAATTACTGCTTTCATAAATAATGTACATACAAAATAAACAATATACAGGTAATAAACTGCATCAATAATCTGTAATACATCAAAGATGATCTACCTTTCCACAGTCCTTCTACAAGTATTTTCAGGTATTTCTGATATGTTCAAATCAGACTTTTTTATTTATTAAGGGAAGAAAGAGATTAGAAGTCTAGAGCAGCCAATAAATGGATTTCTGTCCTACCCTCATCCTTACAGCTTTTATCTCCCTGTCTCCATGTGAGACTGAGATTTTTTAGGCTCCTTCAAGAACAGACTCATTTGCAAAGCCACCAGCAGAAGCATAAGTTTTCTACAGAGAGGTAAGAAAAGCTAATCATAAGGACTTCTTAATGAATTGTTTTATTTTGCATTTTTTTAGTTTCTGGATTCTCAAAATTTCAAATCAGTACTCCCTAAGCAAAGATTGTGAAGTCAGAGCTGCTTGCGAAACAACAATATCAGTTCTATTTTAGCTAATGACTGAAAAAATTAATTTTTCTTTCAGAGCAATAATGGAAATATATTATCCAAAAGTGCATTTAATCACTTAGATACTAATAAGACAAAAACCTTAGTAAGCCTTGTCTATTTCCAATATGTTTTATATTTGGTGAATATTAATTTTTTTTACTAACTGATTGTGTCAAGGTGTATGCATTTCTATGAATTCCATGCATTTTAAAGAGGAAAATGGGGAGCTGCTACAATAAACACACGTGGGAGGAACCTTGCTGCCTGTCAGTTTTGGTTTAAACAGCCAACAGGAATGTTACACTCCTGACAGAGAAAGGAACAGATGCTGAAGATTTACAAAAATCTGTTCTACAGTGACAGACTCCACCCTGGCACAGGGAAACATTACAAGAGCAGCAACAGGCCAAGGAGGAAGTGCAGTACCCTCCAGCCTGGGAATGAGGTTTCACTCCCTTGCAACTACATCAGCTTTGAGCCTCTGCTGCTCTGGCCATGCCTGGAAATACTCGATTCATTAGGCTGTGCTGACAGAACATTTTGACAACTTGCACTCTCCTGAGAGCTCCCCAGCTCCCCAAAGCACACATCGTTTTATCCCTCACTGTGTCAGGACAAGTCTCCTAAAGACACATGGCTGTGTCCCCAGTTAACTGAGTTAACTGAGCTTAATTAACTCTGTGCTTTATTTGTTTGCTGTAGAGGAATTTTCAACCAAGGTAGTGAATTCAAATAACAACTGGTGTAGTGTGGAACATTCTATTGAATGAACTTCTGCGTCTTGACTGTGACTCATAGCCAGCCCTCCTGTATGTCATGCATAAATCACCTCTTCATAGTTTTACAAAGTCACCATGCAAAAGGAGAGCAAGAAAATGTAAGCAGAGAGGTTTTTGCATGAAGACTATCACACCCAGAATGGATGGGGCCTCTCCAGACCCTCTCCAGAGAAAGGCTAAGCTCTGCACAAAACTGCACTGTCTGACATTCTCACTTCTGCTTCTGCTTGTTCCCACAGTACATGTTCTTTCTTTAGCTGGCAGCAAGTATCAGAGACAGACACAGCAGGACAGCTTACTCTTAATGAAGCAAGTATATCAGGCTGTACACCAGACGTCAGGTAACTTGTTTTATTTCTAAGGTTTTCTCATATCCAGACAGAATGGAAAATGTTTTCTTTTAAAATAAACACTCGTAGTTTGATCTCACTGTGTGGCCTTCAGTCTTGCCCAAGATTTTGAAGCGGCACTCCCTTCACCCCACCCCAGGTGATTGCTGTTGTATCACTTCTTGGCAATACCTGTGCCAGCTCTGAGCTCATCTTCTTGTCTGTATGACTCAACAGTAATTGTTCTGAGTTTTGATATGGGGCTTTGGCACACGAATAAATCATGACTTAATATATGAGCTGTCTGTTTCTTACATATGGCTTTAGTGAGCCATTGTTTCCTGTTGTCCTAGATTTCTAAGCATGTCTCCTTTCACCCACACTGCCACTGCTATCAACACAACTGTCCTACTTCACATTGGTTGTTTCCTGCACACCCATGCAGCCGCATCTATTGATGTGCATGCATTTGTGCATGATGTGGTGTGGCCTGGTAGCCTGAGAGAGACAGAGGAAGTGTGGGCATTGTGGAAGAACTAAAAATGCTGGCGGTGTAACGATGAGAAGTTGTGCTCACCTCCTTCACACACTTAACTTTGCACACCTGCTTTTCTGTGCTGCTTTTTCTTTAACAGTGTCTTGCACAGAACACAGAATTTTAAAGAGATAAGAAAAATGCTGATATAAAAAGGTTTCTGTACTTTCTTTGCACCAGTATAATGATTGAACTGGAACATCGACATGGAAGCATTTCTAAAGCAGCAGTTCAGGCCAGAAAAACCTTTTCTCTTGGGGAAACAAAGCTCATTTTTTGACTTTTATAGTACATTGAAAGAATGTTCTAGTTTTATTGCCTCAGTGTTTCATATGGAATATATCCTCAAATGTCATTCATATATTACAAGTGAAAGAACACTTGTGCAAGTTCAGAAAATAACAACTGATATTAACAGTAAAAAATAGACAATAGTTATGCCCATATTGTCTCTTAACAAGAGCAATAGACTTGAAACATGTGATGCAGAAAGCCTTAGCTCAGGTGCATCCATCATCAGTCATCCCTTGCCATATCCACTATGAAATCCTTGTGAGAAAGGTCAATACGCTTACCCACAAACCTACTAGCCATGTGCCACTAACTCTGTAGCAACTGGACACCAACAATGGGGGACTTTCCTTGGCAGAGGGAGCAGTGGCCATGCCAACCTATCCGGAAGAAGGGTCCTTTCCAGACTGGGTAAGCTGGGAGTTACTTCTCGCTTTCTCTGCTTCTGTTTTCTCATTGGCATCACCTTCAAGTGCAGTTGAAGGAGAAGGAGGGGAAAGCAGCTTTTCAAGGCTGTGGTCACTTGTCAGGCAAGGTTAGATGTAGCCTGCAGGCTCTGACAAACTCCTGAAGGAGCTCAGTGGTTCTCCCTAATTCTAATGGTGAACTTTTAAAACACAGAAAATGTTTATGAAGGGGATAAAAAAATACTTCCAGATTTTGTGGGGTTAAAGGTGTAGACTCTGTATGCATTTTAAGTTAAAGAGACTTAGGCAAATTTTGGAGTGACACATCAGAGTTAGGCAAGTAAATGAATATTTTTTCCAGTTTCTGGGGTCCTACAAGGATCCTCAGGGGTAGGGAGGATGGGAGAATCCCCACAGCTTGCAGCTGGCAAATATCCTCTCCTTAAAAATCGACTTCTTCATGTCTCTTCTTGTTTATGTCTTTTAGAACTTAAACCTTTCAATTCTTATTCACATGGATGTCTATTCTTGAGTCTAATTACTTTTGTCACTTTCCTCTGAACTCTTTTAATTTCTTGATTAAAATACAGCCAGTCATTTTATGCAGAAAGATAACCTTGTGTTACTTACAGAGTGCAGTTGTTGCCATCAAGTTCACAAAATCAAAATCAAAACCAAACCAAACCAAGCCAAACCAAACCAAACCAAAACAAAATAAAACAAAACAAAAAGGTAGGTCTACCTTTTTGAGAAGACAAGTTCCTCAATGTATCAGTTTTATTTCAATACACTGACAAACAAAATGTTAATTTACCACTGCATAAGGCATGCTAAACATTTCAGCTACAAATTCTGTAGTAATTAGGTCAGCAATTTCAAGAAATCTAGCTCCCAGACCCACTGTCTCAGTATTTATTACTCAGATTAATTGATCACTCATTATTATGGATAAACTTAGAAACCAGACACTTAACAAGCAAACTTTGGGGAAAAAAATCTCTTTTTTTGGAACATAAGTGTGCTGTGAATTTTCTTGTCTCAGTTTATAGAAAATTATCTCAACTTCTTGGCTTAGGTAAAAACTGTAATGCCAGCTTCATTACAGCAGTAGCAGGATCATCAACTCAATAATAATTTGTTTTCTAACATCTTTGTGTTGAGTATCCTTTTTGGCTCAAGCAGGTAATCCCACCCTTTCTTTGAGGGAGAAAAATGGATAAAACCCATGGGAATCATCTATCTAAAACATATTATGGAGTATGAGCAAACATGACAACAAATCTTTCAAACCCCTTAACAGCCTTAATGAGTGCCAGCATCAAGATTATAAATGCCAGCTTCACAGAGAACAAGTTTGGTTATAGTGGGAAATTACTCCAAATCTCTTCCAATAAACCAGCCATTATTCAGTTTTTCCCTGTTTACCTTGTGATTTACATAAACATCCATTCTCAGTATGAAAACAAGTATGTCCCTTCACGCTTTGCACAGGCTTCAGATTTCAAGTTTTCAGTCAACAGGGGCTTCTTTGTAGTGAATTCTCAGGACTGGCAATGAGCTGACAGATAAAAGGTTGCATTTGTCAAAAATTAGTATGCATGGCAGCGCTTGGCATGAATTTTCCCTGGCCAGTCGCAGAATGTCCTAAACATTTCTGAAAGATATTATGCAAGTTCTGGAGTGCCAACAAAATCTTAATACTAAAAACAAGAAGAAATGTTCTACCAAAGGTAAGAGGAGTACAGCTCCAGTGGATGGAACACTATGGTATAACAACATTCTCATGTGATATCCCATCTTAAAGGGAAGGAGGAAAATATCAGTGGCATGACTTGTGAATGTAAAATACTGGTATAATAAAGGAAGCTTTAGAGTGTAACTGAATTGCAAGTTTAAAAGAAGATCCAGCAAGAGTTGACTGGTTGGTAATCTTCAGAACAGATCCTGTATGTATGAATATTATATTGTGGAATAAAAGGGAGGTTTGAACCTAAAACTCCCTCAATTCTGTTTTTTAAAAAAATCATATTGTACTTAAAGGAAAAAAAATGGTTTTAATAGCAGAACTATGATTATGGTAATATAGAAACAATACAATATAACAGCAATAACAATATGTCACATTCTAAGTTTTGATGGATAGTTTTTAAAAAACATAAAAACTAGAATTTCTGACATACTCTGAAGATCTTTTTACATTGTGAATTTATAAGTTCAGCTCCTTTATGTCTCCAATAAACTAAGAGATTAGGAGGCCCAGAGTGTCTGTGTGCGTGTGGTTACCACACAGGATAAGGCTGTGCTATCTCATCACAATGATTTTAAGATTTTATAAGTTGAGTGCAGTGCTACTAACAAAAAATCCTAAATACAATTATATGCAATATAAACAAAAAGGAAGTAGCATCCGGACTCTATACTTCCATGTTTTGAGTATTACAGATGTACATTTCATGTATCTCAGTGATCACAAAAAACCTCTTGAGCTGTTTACTAGTATGACTTTTCCTCAGAGTACTGCAGGCCACACGAATGCCTAAGGCTTGAGCAGTTTCGAAAATTCAGTGTACTAATGGTTTAATTTTCAGCCAGAAACCATTATATATGTGCAGAGATTTTAAGCATCTCTAGAAATGCCTGAAAGGCAAACTGGATTGAACAGGTGTCAAGATCTGTTTGAGACAGCAAAGGCATTAAATGCAATCTCCCAGAAACTTGCAGGGTAAGTGGAGTCTACATCAAATTGTTTAATTTCTTTCAAGGGATGGTTGTATAAGATTTTTGTTAATTTTTTTTTAGTAACGCATAATCATAGTTTACAGTCTAAATTTTATTGCATACTTGCAGCTATTATCATGTTAATATGTTCTGGCATTAAAAAGTGTGCATAGTAAAACAACCACTGCAAAGACATATTGCCTTAAGAAGGATACACTATATGGATTTTATAATATTGATACACTATTTCCTTACTATATAAATAAGGGTTTGACTTTAAAAGAAATTCTGTATAAGACTTAAAATGAGTGGAAGGAGATCAAAAGTTGGAATCAGGCCTATTAAAATACAACATTTTTTTTTAATGATTTATTACTTAAGATTTTAAAATTAAAAAGAATTCAATATTTATTTTAAAATGGGAAGAAAATACTTTCAGAGGTCCATAATACATTTTTCACAATATACTTGGCTTAATACTTAAAAAAAAAAGCTAACAATCAGGGCTTTCTAGAATTTCTGAACTGATACTAAGTGTAACTTCATCTGGTTAATTAAAGGGGAAGACCATGGGAATAAAGATGAGGAATAACAAATATATTTCACTGTTGCCATCTGTGGAAATGCTAATGTATTCACCTTTCCATTCAGGTAAAGTACAAAGAACACTGGGAGAAGCAGGAAAAAAGGGTGGGAGCGAGAAACTCAGATTCACTGACTATATATGTCTATTACCAGATTCCTAAGAATCTGGTAATAGATATATATATAATCAGTGAATATATACAAAATATAGTGGTGTGGTCCTTCTCCAAACACATTTATTCACCTACTCACTCCAAAAGATTGCTAGCACAGCAAATTTACTATTCATATTATATTTTCTATTTGCTTCTGCAATAGTTCTCTCCAGCTGGGACACAAATACTGACATTAAGAAACTACTAACTGTAAATAAATATTCTGAATAAAAAGTTTTAATTGTACAATGTATCTTTCAAAAGTTTAATACCAATTTATTATGAAAAAATCCACATTTTTATTTGTCTTTGAAAGTCACAGTATTCAGTTTATATAAAAATGAACACTTGGCCTCAGTTCTTGGTTTCAGTAGAGGGAAGCAAACCTATCATATGTATTCAGTGACTTGATGGACATAGAACAGCCATACCTCTGATTTCCTTCTTTTGTATACACACATATATGCATTTAAGGAAAGAAACAATAAAGGTTAAAACTCTACTCCTGTTGAGGACTGGAGGAGTTAGTAGGTTTCAGTGAAATGAGGTTTTTATCCAAAGGACTGAAAACAGAATGGTCCCTGCCCTGGGATAAACTGAAATTCTAAGAATTTGTTCTCTAAGGGTTCTGTCTGTCCTGGGGAACTTGGGAATTTTTTCAGCCTTGTGAACTCCTCCCACATCTGATCCTCATGGGTCACCTCCATGTAAGAAATAGATCTCATTATTCACCATACCTTTCCTCCTCTCACCCTTTCTCTATATACTCATGGAAAACCTCATTTTTTCCTGAGGCAACTAAGCTATGAAACCTAGAACAGGGCAATGGAATTCCCAAATGAGACCCCTATTCTGAACAACCTAAGAAGTAGCACCGTGAGGTGCACCTCCTACCTCCCTTATCCCTAAAATGGCCTCACCAAAAGCTGCAAGCACAAAAGAAGAGCTGAGGGCAAAACATGCTGGTTCTGTACTGAAAGGTAACAGCAATATGTTAGAGTATCCCAGGTCAGTGCTGAGGCTGTGTGCTCCATCAGCCAGGCAATTAGTACAGGCTAGGATTTCTGGCTCTATACCAGGTCTGAGCATGAAATGATTTAATAAAACAACCAGTGAACACTGTATGAACCGCTTATCTGCCATGTTTTCTTGACATGACAAACAGTGACCCATTTTTCCCATGCATTGAACTTATGACAGAGGCAACAGCATGAAAACTTCAGCTAATGGTATTCTTTCACATTACGTACTTACCTAAAACTAAACAGGAATGGGTCTGTATCTGTACACTCTGAATTCAGGATTGCTTAATAACACTGTTTTGCAACACCTTTTCTTTAGCTACCAAAACGTACTTTGTAACCACAAAACCAGAGTATGACAAAACAGGCTTCATAATTTACCGAATACAAACTTTGCAAGCATGTCTTATCTTGTAAACAAATAATTATTTTCCTCCATAATACTAAAGATATTTATCAGCTGGCCTATGCATTCAGTGATAATCTGAGAAGCTGGAGTAGGAAGCAGCTGCAGAGTAATGTGTGACAGCTGCCTCAAAGGCAACCTAAACTCCAGCCTGGGCTTTGCCATCTGCACCCTGCAGCAGCTGGCTTTTGCTCCATGGTTTCCCATCTACAGCTGTGCTGTATATTCTGAAGCCTGTGGTAACTGTGCTTTTTTTCTTGCTTTTTATCTTACAAATATGCACCCAATAAACAATTTGAAACCTATCAGGAGTGTGGTTGTCGTGTTATCTGTGAGAGTGTGCAGGAGATGGAAGAGAAAAGGTGGCTATTTTGCAGAACTGAGCTCAGCCATGGAGGAAGTGGACAGATTCAGAATTCTTATATTAGATGCCCTTTCACTAAAGCTTTTGATGGTCACATAAGGAAAGATCTTGTCAACTCTTATTGTTTTATTTAATTTTGTTGCTATTGATGGATAATTCTTTCTGAGCTTCAAGGAAACTGAAATAAAAAGGAAAGCAACAATGAAGCTTGGAGGTACTCTTCTAATGAAAGCTGTTGGAAATTCTACCTTCAATTAACACACAATGTACAGGTGTTCAGTGTCAATATCCACATTTTCTTTGCCCTTTTCAACATCTACTTGCATCCTCTAAATTACTTGACCATACGTTATGAAAGGCATCAACATATATTAAACAATTACCTAATCACATACCGTATATTTATGAGTAATACATTCTATGATCATCAGGTGGCTGAAAGTTTCCATCCCACTTTGGTAAGCAATGAGCTGGACTATTCACACTTTCATCACCTTTTAACTGGAGTAGTGTCTATGACCGGAGGTTGGCTCTGATACAATCTTTATATTCTAGGATTGCATTGTTGAAACACAACAACAGGAAGAGCATATTGCAGTGCATTATAGGCCACTCTGCACGGCCTTTAATCACCAAATGCCATCATCATGCAAACCAGCTTACAAAAAACCCCTATTTTCCTAAATTTTTACAAACAAAATAGTCAAGAGAGAGAGAAAGCATTTGAGGAAAGGATAAATTCTATGAGCATAGGAACTCTGTGAAAATATCCTGCTATTTCCACAATTTTCAATTCCTTTTCCATGAAGTTAATGGAAGGATGTTTCAGTTCCCAAGGCTGACATTTAAAAAGAGAATTAATGGACAGAGATAAATATAGGGAAAAAAAGATGAGGAAATAGGCCAGAGGAGAGGAAGGTAACTTGAAAGTAATGCTGAGGACAGCTGAACTGAGCTGGTTTAAAGAAAATGTGAACAAAGTGTCTGGAAAGCTTTATAGTTAACAGACAGCATAAATTAAAATGGAAAAGAGTAAAAATCAAAAATATTGAATGCCATTCCAAGTGTCTGTTGTGAAGGAGGCTGCTCTTTTACTCACATATTGTAGAAGTTCTCTCATCTGTGGACACTGCCTTTTTTGCAATAGAAGCCTAAGCCCGTGTAGCACATACCTCCTCTCCTGGAGCTGGGTGTGCCTGTTGGGTAGGACTGCCTGTTCTTACCTACACCCAGTTGTTCCTATGACACTTTTAGGACAAGTCGAATATTGAGGCTGGAGGAAGGCCAAAATCCATGAGAGTAGGAAGGCGGCAACAATCACAAGGACAAGGCAGTGAGGCTTGTGTAGACTGTGTAGAAGAGAGAGAGAAAAAAATTAAAATGTAGATTAAGAGACCTCTATCTCTCTTTAAGCATCTATGATCATGTGAGGCTATGTGACACATGCTGAGAATGTACTTTGCAGTGTAAGACAGTAGCACATGAGTAAATGCCTCTGTTTAAAGATAAAGTTAATTACATCTTCATAGCATTATTTAGCAAGTCAACTTCATATCCTACATGGGCATGATGTGAATATGAAAATTTCATTTCTCTGAACTGTAGTCTTCAGGACTCTGGGCTTCTGTATTGGTTTTCTTGTTGTTGCACTGCCTGATCTTTGGTACACCAGTTCCCCAAAGTTTTTTCACCTGTAAAACCATAATGAAATACACCTCCCTGTCATATTATGATACTGTTATGGTTTGTTATTAATTGGAACATCTCTTCATGGTTTTGGACAGAATTTGTTGGGATTGTGCTATAGATTGCTGCTTTTGTCAAAGGACTTACTGAGTCACCGTCCTTCACTGGAAAGTTAATAGCAAAGAGATCAAGTGTGACCCCTGTCAAGTCAGGATTCAGGCCTCTGAATGTTAGTCAGTTTTATTTTCTAAAAAGAACTTTATAAAGTTTATACACTTATTATGCATAGTGCACTTTCAGCTAGATGATTGAATTTGTAGCATTATGGTTAAGAGAGCAACTGAGCTGAATGAGGACTTTTAATCAAGTCTTACTTCTAAAAGGACATGTTATGTGTTTAGCATCTCACAATGGTCCTCTTACATCTCTGGGGCAAGAATGGAATTAAGGTTTCAGTTATAAGAAAGAGATGATTATATGGATATGTGTTCTGTTTTTATTGCATTTGATGTCACCATCAGCCAGTGGACTGAAAAACAGCTGTATAAACACATCCAATATGGAGGATACCAAATGCTTTCAGTGAGCTCATTTTCAAATCAGGTGGGGTGTATATTAAAAGTGTTAAAGACTTTACTTTTCCATTTTTAATGACCTTTGTCCATTAACATAAAGGTGAACACAGCAGTTATATAGTCTGCCGCAGATGTTCTCTCCTAGATGATTTGTTTTGTTACCTTTTATTGTTGAAAGAGAAGGTGGAAGTGGTGTTGTAATGCCATTAGTTAACAGCTAATAAGCATCCCTTATGGAAAGACCCTGGGGACTTCAGTAAGCAAGAAATCAATAAAGAAGTCTTATCAGGAAGAGATAATCGTCTGAAATTGATAGAGGATTATCTCTTGTGCTGTTTCTTAATGGACTCTAGTGAGTTCTGCACCACAGATATTTATTTTATATATTTTATACAAAAAAGATTTACAAGCATTCTGATTAAAATTCATACAATACAAAATAATTACAAAATAATGTAAGCTGGGATGAAAACCATAAAAAACAAAGACAAAATCTTCATTTCTTGATTTAGCCATAATATTTACATTAATTGCAATAATGCTTAGCATAGACATTGTTTTATCTGCTTAAAATGCTATACAATTACTTTATAGTAGCCACTGAAAATAGGTCTCCAATGTATAAATGTAGAAATAAAAGAGACAGGGGTTAAATGAACTCTCTGAAACAGTCAGAAAATACCAGTGGTAGCACTGGCAGTCAGACATGCATCAATTTCAATCTAGATTTAAACCACTACAGTAACAGCCAAGTCCAGAGGGGTTGTAAAAGGCAAAACTATTTAGGCAAGATTATCTATAATCAGTGCAGTGGAAACCATAAAGGATAGTCTTTGTGACCTTTACATTGGCTAAGTAATTTTTTTCTGCTTATAATATTCTAGAATATATCTTTTTAATATTTTTCAATATGAAGTGGAGGTGGGAAAAGCACAGACCTAACAATTTGATGCAGTCAATACAGAAAGAACAAACAATAAAATGGTACCCCATGATAATCTGCATCTGGAAGAGTCCTACCTATGTTTGTTGGCTCACATTCCTTCTCTCCCCTTTATCGCTGGTATGTCTCTTGCTTAGCTCTAGTCTAGCCTTGCAAAAAAGCCACCAGAAGCTGCAATATTTATGGCCACTGAGTAATGTAATGTGTTTCTATCTGCATTTTTATTTCAGCAGATGATTTTTGTTCAGATTGGTATGAGAAAGTTTATTGAAGCATTTATTATTAAGACATCATTGCAAAATTCCAGCTGCCTGTTTGCCTCGGAAAAGTCACTTCTTTTCTGAGACACAAGGACAAGTGAAAACAACACTATTCTCTTTAATGCTTATCTTTAGCAAGCAAGTGGACAAGATGACTTTTTTACAAGAAGTGGTTATTTTCAATGGAAATTTTGCTATTTTTAAATTCTGTTATCTAAGCTGACAATAGCAGAGTATGTTTATCTTTCTCTTTTGCAAGACATTTCACCCAGTATAATTTCACCCATTCTGTTGTAGATGAAACCACATCATTTTCTGAAATGCACAGATACTGGAGATTGAGAGATCTGTAATATTTGTAGCCTCTTACTAGCACTTAACCTAAAAACAGGCACTATTTCCCCGAGTGGATTTCTTTGTGGAAGTTTTATATGTGCACACAAAGGCGCAGGGGTTTCCATAGCAACTAAGGGTTTGCAGAGTATTCAAGAAACTCTGCAAGTTAAAATTAGCTTAGATGGTCATGCATAGATGATAAGGGCCCTGGGCTATGCATGTCTGTGAAAATCGTTTTTGTGAAATTTAGTGGAGGATTTTACAAGCTAAACCGAATGTATGGGATATGTCAATGCATAGAGCCATGGTAGGTCTGGAGTGAATACAGAAAGCTGGCAGACTCTGGGCATCAGAGATAAATAGACTGGACTTTAAAATTCATTTAAAAAGAAAACCTAACTTCTAAATTTGTTAAGGAATCATGAAAAATCCATTCTGATTAATTAGAGTTAATTGAAATTAAATGGCTCAGGAACTTGTTTTCATTAAGTGAATTGTTCTTAAAAGAATCCCAGTTTATTTCTGAATATCTTTTCCTTTCCTAGACACATTGTAGCTTGACTTATTCCATATAGAGGCCTCCAAGAAAGCTTAGATTTATGTCCCATGGGTCTTTGTTTAGAGTAAACATTTGTTTAAATAAATTCCTCTTAAAATACTGTGGGATGTGTGGCAATTGGAGTAACACTGTAGTTAACTTCTTTGATTTGTGTCTGATCTTGTCTATGTCCCAGTAAAGAGGAGCACAATGGTGACGCTATATTTATCAAATAGAACAGTTTGTAATTATATATATATTTGTCTTATCTTGCATGATGAGTTGTGCATCCTAATGTAGGACATGGTTTCATGTTTTGTGGACACTATATCCTGAGAAAATTAGAGATACTTCTTAGGTGTTTCTCTGAACCAGGAGGTATAAAAAAGGTATATCCTTACTTCTACTACAGTCAGAAGGACATCTAACAAAGGTATGTATTTTCTGGTCATTGCTTTAAGAGAATAAAATGTACAGTCAGTTATGTGTCATTCCCTGCTTTCTATCTGAGTCACATTTTTAAAAGATTGTTTTTTAATTTATTACCATTTCAAAAAGAGTATAGGATAATTAATATGGTCTTTCACTAAATCAGCTAGTTGATTGAAGATGCATAGGAGGAGGTACATGAAATGCTGGGAGATGTTTCTCATTCTGATCTTGTTGTTTTGATAATTTCAATAAAGCATAAATTCCAAAAGTAGAGTTCTCTCAAAAATATTTTTTTCTTCTACTGTGATAACTTTTGTATTGCTACAAAAATACATTCAGTGAATGCTAGAAAAAAATACATCTGACAATAAAGCCACTTAGAATTAAGCAGGCATTGTCAATATGGATCCTCTTCTGTGGCTGGAGGTTGAAGTGTTCTCACTCACAGACCTGCCTCCTGTTTCCTACAAACCCAGCAAAAGAGCCCAACATCTCATGTGAAAAGAACTAATTGTAGGAAGAGTTGTATGACACTCACAAGCATCCAGGGACTGAAAAACAAAGCCATGTTAAGATGCAGGAGGGAAAGATTCAAGTAATAAGAGAAGGCAGCTATTAGCCAAATGAATGTTTCAGTTTCACATGCATATTCTGTATGCTGCAGATCAATCTAACTCAGAGAGTCAGAGTACCTTATAAAAGAATGAGAAAAATTACAAAAGTGAAGCAATGTCTCTGCGATGAAGAGAAGCTGAAAATACTGGCACCGCATATTTTAGCAGGCAGACAAGGATACATGGTAAAAAATATCTTAAAAGCACATGTAAAAGGGAGATGTGTCAAGACTACTCTTGCTGCAAGATAGTGAAAGAACAAGAAGATAATTTACGATTTAATTTCTCCCTTTCCAGGTCAGTACAGAAAAAGAATCTTTGTGGGAGTTGCTCCCTAACTTCCTACTCCTTGGCTGTCAGTATCTCATGCTCTGTGAGAAGGAATTGTAGCAGATGATTGACAATAGTGCATTGTTAATAAGCCGACTTTTCTATCCTCTCAAAGTTACACAGGAGCCAGGGTAAAACCCTCTGTAGAAACTGGAGGAAACAGGGCATCAGTCCTGACCAAATCTCAGTCTGATTCATTAGGATTGCGCAGCTACACACTGACATGCTGTTTCTGCGTCTTAAAGTTATAGCGTTTTCTTCTATCTTATTATATATTTGCTATACAGAAACACAAGGTGCTATTTATTTAAAAGAACTGGGAAGGCCTGCAGAAAAATTCTGTGCATTACAGTGAGTTGTTAGAGAAACAGCTGCTATTGGAGAAAATAGTTGATTGTATTAGCTGTGCACTCGTGCTGTATTTTTCAATTTTAAGTACTCATTCTAAAGAAAAAGATTGTTTTTGCACAAAGTTATTTTCAGCAAGCTGTAGCTTGGCCAGATCTAAACTGATTTTCATCAACACATTCATATAATTTTCCTCTCTGAGGGATATTTTGCTAAACTATTTTCTAGCCAAGTAATTGCGGAACTGCATCTATTTAAAAGCATGGATATGTATGCACACACAAAAATAATAAAGTAAAATAATAAATAACAAAATAATAAATGACAAAAATAATAAAGTTTCTTTACTCATTCAAGATCCAAAATTGTTTTATCTTACGCTACAGCAACCTACATCCAATGTGAAGAAATTTTCTGGAAGGAATAAAGGGAAAAAAGAAAACATAATGAGAGCAATTCAGTATCTCTCTAAAAATGTTTACAGGTCGAATGTTGCTGGTCAAAATGAAGAAAAGCACAACAGATAACTTTTTTTTCACAAATTCAGTTTTTTACAACCTGTAAAGCACTAAGCAGCAAACTGACTTTTGGATTTTACCCTATAATAATAGGCCCATCTGAGTACAATTAATGACCTTTCACAAGTTATATTGGGGATCAGAACATTATAGACATTGGAATAAGAGTAGCCTATGCAAACCACATCTGATGCTATTTTAGACCATTGTACTTCAAGCAGCCTGCTTGCTTTGGCAAACAAAGCCTGTGAGGATCTTTTCCTCGCCATGTTGCATACAGGATGTGAATGACAGCTAAATCCTAACAATTAACGACAATTATATCTTTATCTGAAAGGGTGACCATAGGAATATGCAATCTGCAAGGCAGTCATAAAGCAACGGCCATCTACATTAATAATAATAATAATGATAACTGAAGATGAAAGGATGTGACCTGCAGCAAGAAAAATGTGAGTGACATAGGGAAAGTTTCCATGGGAACAACATAAAAAATTCTAAAATATCTCTGTGTTTAGCGGGAAAAAATTTGGTCAGACATAAGCTTGTCTCACAGCAGGGAGCCTTTCACAGCTAATGGGCTCACTGAATAGGTGCTGCCCAAACCCTGTTAACATCACTGCTTATGTTTAACCTACATCTCTGCTGTCTCTGTCTTCCCTCCAGCAGATCTTACAGCATCTTCTGGGCAAGCAGCAGGCAGAACACACACAGACCTAGTAGACACATGAAAGAATCCATTACTTATTCAGGGGGCTTTCATATCTGGTGTCAATCATCTATTTTGAAATAAATGTTTCTGGGCAAGATCCTAGTCTTGTCTACATTTTTGAAAATAGAGAGACTTCCCCTGATTTCTGTGGACATCAATGGGACTAACTTGGGAAAAGAATAAAAGAGAACAGCAGTGAAATGTCTAGTTGTGTACTTGAAATGTATGAATCTGTATAAATGCTGTAAACTTGCTTGGTTTTGCCAAACTCTGTTATTTCTTCACAGAACAACTGCAGCAGAAACAGTGCAAAGAATCTGAACACCCATTTTCTTGGCTGGGCTTCAAGTGCTTTATGTTGTCTTCATTTCCTACATGTTGACTTTTAAATTCTGGATGGGTTTTTGTTTCTTGATTTTCTGTTTTTATATGTTTTCCAGGCTGTTCACCTGGGTCTCCTCTTCCATCCTCCAACTATTCTTTCAATCTTAGTATCCTCTGAGCTTAGTTTTAGTTCCCTTTGCTTTGTAGGCTGTTCATGGACTGTAGGCAGTGCATAGTTACATTAGTGTAGATGCTCTTCTAAGACAGTGACCTTAGAATGCATAGAGGGGAAGTTTCCATCACGGTCTGGGTAACACAAACTTCTTAGACTCAAGGTTTCACACAGACTGAAAACACACTTTTTCCGCAGCTCTGTTCACTAACATGAATCACATCCTAGGAATCATCTAAATTTTCCCTCTCTTTTACTTCGCTCATATTTGTGCCCTGACAAAAGTCTAGATTTTTTTCTCCAGAAAAGGCAAAAAAAGGTTGCTCTTAAATCTACCATCTCCTGATCTCTCTACTATTGTGATTTTGCTGTTTCAATCTCCTAATCTTTTTGATACCAGAAATTACCCCATCACCATCCATCTCAGATCCAGAAGCTGTGTGTTTTGCTTCCAGAATACTAGTACTTTTTCGAGCTAGTCCCCATGGCTACTTATTGAACTATATGTTGTCTTAAATACCCTCATTTTTCTGGCCTTTAAGTAGCAAAAAGACTGCACACTCTCATGGTGTATCAATTATTAAATGAGTTGGCATAGCTGCAGCCAAAGTCAGTCCCAGACAAGATATTACCTGTGGACAGAGTATCTTCCTCTGCAAAATTGCCTTGTGGGGTTTGGCACTAAGGTTTTTTCAGGGAGTTCTGGTGACTCTGAATTCATCACCTAAAAATCTGAGGCCTCTAGTGAGTACCATACTTCATCATCATCATTGAATTGTTTGGCTTGGAAGGGACCTTAAAGGTCATCTAGTTCCAACTCCCTGCCATGGGCGAGGATACCTCCCACTAGCCCAAATTGCTCAAAGCCCCAAACAAACTGGCCTTGAACACTTGGGGCATCCACAGCTTCTGTGGTAACCTGCTCTGGTTCCTCACTACACGCTCTCCTCTATTTCATTTTAAAACCATTCACTCTTGTCCTATGTCTGCTCATGTAAGAGGCTTTTTATAAGTGCCCTTTAAGTGCTGGAAGGCAGCTCTAAGGTGTTCCTGGACCTTTCTCCAGGCTCAACAACCACAGCTATCTCAGCTTGTTTTCACAGGCAAGTGCTCCAGCTCTCATCTTTAGGGTCCTGCATTGGGTTTTTCATATCCTGCACACAGGTCCACATTCCTCTTATGTTGGGGCCACAGAGTGGATGCAGCACTGCAGGTGAGGTCTCGCCAGAGTGAAAAAGAGGGGAAGAATCACTTCCCTCAACCTGATAGTTACTTCTCTTTTGATACTGTCCCTGCTTGGCTTCCCCCAGCCAAGCTCAGGACCTCTTGGGGCCATCAGGCCCTTCCCCAGTGATGCCACAGCAGTGCCAGATGTGTCCTGGGGGACCCCCAGGAAGTTGTTAGTCCTTGTTACTCCAGGCAGACTCCTTCAAAGGCCCTGTTCCCTCAACAGTATCAAGTATCTACTGTCTCCAAATTATCTGTCTAAAATTGCAACCCATTAAAGACTTGTCACCATCAATATTTTTTTCCATTTTAATATTAGCTTTTTTGAATAGGAGTTGCATTTTTTTATTAGTTCTACAAAGCAGTTTAAACAACAGGTGTAAAATTTGTTTAGCCCTGAGTGTTCAAATGGTAAGAGAAACTACATTCCTCATCATTGCTGGTACAGAGATGGGCAGATTCCCTGAAGGAAGGCCAGTACTCTCCCTGGAGACTGTAGTCCTTTCATCTGCATTTGGCACTCAGTGCTCTGGGCTAAGAAATGCAACCCAAGGTCATGAACCAACATTTAGCACTTAGCAGTTTCACTTCACTTCCAGAAGTACATCCAGACAAATGGAAATCTCAGCTGAATCCATGTAATGTGGTCTGTGTTCTTTGGGACATCTATTTGAAAGTGGCTGATAATGCTGTAAGGAAAATAGTCCGTTGATCTTACACTGTTCAAAGTTTTTGGATGGTTACACAGGTAAAAGATGAAGATGTACCAGTGCTTGGGGGATTTTCATGATGTGCCTGCACTGTGGACATAAACTCTGGTCCAACTGCATGTGCCAGCTGTCCACTCTGTTCAGGTCTCAACCATGCTTCATAATGGTAGAAAAGTGACTTTCTGGAGAAAACTTGTATTCACACTAGTCCTGTGTGTGTATTTATAATATATGTATAATGATCCATATCTACCCAGCAAGAAAAATATGGATCTGCATTTCAGAAGGCTGGGTATCAGTTATCAACATACTGTTCCACTGAGTAAGTAATTATGAATTCAGCATCCCTGACATTTATTTTTGAGAGATAAGTGTTAATAAATGCAGTTAAAAGTCCATGAAGAAAACCTAATTCTATCTCCTTTTTACCCCTTTTAAGCATATGCCAGACCATAGAATTTGAATGTGCATACAGCATGGTATGTACTCACTCATTTCTTTACACCTGCAGTATTTACAGTATTTTCTTGGCCTCTTTGTTGTGAGATACACATTTCTATCCAAGTAATACCTTACCATTTCTGAATGTCAGAGACACTCCAAGATTATTAGTGCTCTGGAACATGTGATAACTTACAGACATTTCTACCTGTGGCTTCCATCCAGTTCAAGACACCTAAGAGAACAGCTCCCAACAAACAAAAAACCTGCTAAAGGAGCAGCATCTCAATCCTGGATGCAAAATGCAATGCTAATGGCCAGTAATGGGTGATGCCAGTCAATTAATTATTTTCTTTAGCATTTTTACCAAAAAAGCTGGTTGAATAAAGTTTCAGGATTAATTCAACAGAGAGAACTGGGAAATTTTGGAGACCCTTGCATAACAACGGTGTTTCATCAAGCCCATTTCAGTGTGTTTCCTTTTTTTCATACTGGTTTGAAGCATTTGTACAAAATGTACCATAAGATAACTCTCCCAGGAAATTCCCAGGGTAAATTTTAAGATTATGTAACAACTGAAAAGCCCAGCAAGTTTTTTAAAAAGAACACTGACTAAAGAAGAGAGGTAACTGCATGCATACTTAAAATTTTAATTTTATAGCTCTCCTCCTCAAAAAGGATCCAGGTTATGGAATTATTCAGTGAGCATAAAGAGAGATAGGCATGCCTTAATGCCTGTTGGGAACCAACAGGAACATGCTTAAAATCCTCACCTAGAGCTCAAGTATCTGACTCAAAACCTAAGGAAAATTTTCTCCCTACATGGAGTTCACCCTGGTGATCAGGTCTTCACACCTCATCTTGGGAAGAATGATCAGGTTCCAGCCTTTTCAAATCAACAATCAGTGTGATTAGAGGTGATGTTACCACCACACCTATTTTGTATAGCCCACAAGTCTGCCCAGATGTCCAGCATATATGAGATCAAATTTCAATTTCTTCTTCCATCTGCAGGGAGTGACTGAAGTCCAGCCATTCCACGTGCGCTCCTGGCTACACTGTATGCAGAGAGTGATGCAAGATTCATCAGGGCAGAAGGCAAGGATACAATAAAGGAACATGACTTAAACATGAGAATTTGGAACTAAACTCCAAAGGAATGGATCTTGTTTCTGGTAAGGCTGGGGATGGCCATCAGTCCAAGGCTCTTTATCCCTTCTCAGTCCATGATCACTCTCCCAACTGTTGCACTTGCATTTGTTTTTCAGTTTTTCACTTGTGATAAGAGGATTATTGTGTTGCAAAGTAAATTAAAACTCTTCAAAATCCACAGTATTAAGCCAATAAAATATGTCATCTTATTGAAAATATGGGACCACAGTGGAGAAGTTAATGAAATGTCTTTTTATAATTAAAAGATGGACAATCATTGGTCATGTATTTTATTATTTCTTCCATATATGCAGAGTGCAGAAAAGAATAAGGTCATCTACATAAGATGTATAATAATTAACACAAGAATGTAAAGCTTACTAGTATTTGACAGAATTAATTGTTCTGATATTTTTGCAGTAAAACTGTCTTTAAGCAAGATGTAGGTAATACTAGAGTCCTTGAAAGAAAAAATTTTAAAAATCATATTTCTTGAATATCTCGGCAATATAACTAAAGCTTTGTGTATATATAACTAAACTTTGTATGTCTTAAAAACCTAAATACTCATAAAGATACTGTATGCCTTAACTACCTAAATACTCATTAAAGATAGAAAAGGCCAATAATTATCATCTCTGCATATATCCATCTGGAATTATCAATATTAAGCAGTACTAATATGTGGCTAGAACTAATTTAATTGACTATGAATGAACAACACAGTGTGAGAATCTGGGCATTGGTGATTGTAAAACTCCATCTGTTGGACAGATAAGTCAGTTCACTAATCAGGTTGCCACAGGCAAGTTATTTGTGCCCTCTTCACACTGGAAAAAATTCTCAGTTTAGATAATTTCCTTGCAATGAAGCTCTGCTTTTCTTGGAATCACTTATGCCAGTTCTGCTGAAATCCCATTTCTCTGGTACAATTGTATATGTGTGTGTATGTGTATATATGCATTTATGTATGCATATATATATATACACTAAAACTTTTCCAGTATAAAAATGTCACAAGAAATCCCACACTCTGTCCTTATTATGCCAGGAAAGGCTTCTCCAATATAAACCTGAACTCATCCTAAAAAAAGTTTTCCACAGGCGGCATTAAATGAGATTACAGAGGAGGCTTAAAGACACATACCTTGAAAATAGGAAATTTCCTGAAAAAATCTCTTGAAATTTCAGAGAACCAGAGGACACTGTGTGTCAAATTTAAGCTGCATTACCTTGAAAATTGTGTTCGGTGCCCTGGAGTATTATTCTCAATTACATCAAAGCATCTGCAATACTCTGAGAAATGTCCTAGAGCTACAGGAGACAGCCTGACTGACAGTGAATGTAGACAAGGTTCTCTCCCATATTTATATGCTGACTGTGTTGAGCAGTTTTGCTGATAATTCTGTGCTCTAGGACTGCTAAGCAGTTCAGCTGGAATGCTGGAAGTAAGCATATTTATGAAGTATCCACCTGAGACAGTAATTGAATGGTGGAACAAGTTGTCTAACTTTGGAGATAACAAAACTTGACAGGTCTTCAGCACCTGAGATTAGCCCTCCTCTGGGCAGGGGATGGACTGGAGCACCTCCAGAAACCCCTGCAAAGCTGAGCTAGTGTATGAGTCTCTGTCACACCTTTGCGAAACTCACAATTCTCCAACACAATCAGGATGCTCGTGCTCTTCCATCCAGTACATTGATTATTTTAAGATTTGGCTGAAGAGAGCTCAGAACTAAAATTATCCTTCAAATTGCTAACACAAATCTAAATAGTCTTAACAATTCAAACTCTGTCTCAAATACTGAGTCTAGTACCAAATAGAGTGCTGCTCACATGTACCCGTGTTTTCCAAATGGATTCACAAGGGCTTGAGAGATACTGCCCTCCTGTAAAGTCATCTGATTATCCTCAAAACTTGATTCCAGGCAAGTAGCTACTTGCTAACCCTTCCCTATTGCCTGGTTTTATTCTTAGACTGAAAAGACCTTGGTTAGAAGAGACAAGGTAGTTCATTTTCCATGGCCAATTAGATCTTGATATTCTTACAAAGCTTACGAATCAGTGGATGATTTTGCAGTGGGGTTTTTGTCTGCCAAGGATTGGGCTGGGATCATTGATTCATTTCACATAGACTAGCAGACAGGAGATCATAACTTTTATTTGGTTCTGAGTAAGGCTGAGTGCTGACCTAGAAGAGGCATAAGTCCTCTCCCATGGCAACTTCTCTGCACCACTGCCTCCCCCTTGAACGTGTGTCTTCCCTTTCAAATATTAAAGTATGCTATAAAACTTTGCAGCAATTGGCTGCTTTCTAGAGTGGCTGCAGCATGAAATACAGTCTGCATAACCCAAGCCAGGTAGCAAGTTTTGTGAAGAAATGTGTTTGACATTTCAGAACATTGTAGTGAGATTATTTTTATTCCTTTTTTTTTTTTTTTTTGTGCATAGTTCCTGTGGATGGAGATGAGAATCCTGTACACAGGAGACATTCCTACTTGGTTTTTGTGGAGAGACACCTGACTCTTGATCTGTAAGCCACAATAGCATCTAGATTTGAATGCTCATCTTCCTAATACCTTTTCTGGAGGCTTTTTTTTATATTGATACTTAATTTAGGAAGGAATATGAACAAAGTACCATCTCAACTGCAAGCAAAGGTAAGAAATCTCAAGGTACTTTACAAGAATCTTTACTGTTAAAAATATTTACTTCAAACTTCCATACAAAAATTTAACCAAAAGATACCCAGAAAGTGCAGCATCTTTGGATACTAAGACTTACCAGGTTTGTTGTACATGGAGCCTACTGGTGGCAAAAAAATCAGACTTAAAAAAAGGTAGTAACAACAGTTGTCTTGGGCAATCCAGCTATTAGACATAACAAAAATAAATGAGAAAGCAACAAAACAAGTTCTGTGACATTTGCAGGAGTGAGTGACTAATTTACACATGACAACAGGAAATATCTAATCATATCTGATGAGATGCAGTTCAAAGAATTGCATCAGTAACATGGGAGACAGAGAAGCTTATACCACTACATAATCAACATGGATTTATTTATAGGCATGCCACCTTCCTTCTTCAGTGAGTTGCATTAAAAGGTTTGCTAATATTTTTAAAGTCTACCATTAACACATGAATCAAGATGAAAAGATGGTTAACACTTTTCTGCTCAGCCTCTATCTTTTTTTGCTCTGTTTTGCTTCTTAAGAAAAGCTTTTCATGTAGTTTTCCAGAAGAAATATCTTCCAGATATCACTGTAAAATACTTTTTTCTGAATTCACATGGTCCTGCAAGTCTCAAAAACATTGCTCTTAAACAGAGAACTTGATTTGTCACATTCTTGCAGCAGAAATAGCTACTTAAAACTACACAAACTAGATAGAAAATAACTATCAAATCACTTATTTGCGGCAGTGAAAATCCTTCTCACGTTTATTGTCAAGGGCAAGAGAGGGAGGAATGAGGCCCAGAAACACTGAGTGTTAACAAACACAGGTTCCAAGGTGTTCTTAAGATGTAGAAGTGGAAATTCTGCTTGAACAAACAGTGAAGTTACCCAGAGAAGTTCTGTAGTGTCTGCCCTTGGAGATACTCTGGCCCCAGCTTGCTAAGGCCCTAAGCAACCTGCTCTGGCTCTGGAATATGATTCTGCATTGAGAGGAGGCTGGACCAGGTGGTATCTCTGGATCATTCCTGGACTAAATTTTCTATGTTTCTACATTTTAGGGTTCTTTTCTAACATCCATTCTGTGAGGAGATCTTTGAGAATCCTCTCCAGATACAAAACCAGAACTTCCATCCCAGTGTCTTGCACTCTAAAAATATTAGGAAACATAAGTAAAAAATTCCCTTCCTTCTCAGACCATGCCTGGCCTTTTTTTAAGAGTACTGCTAGGTCTAAGTCCTCTGAAACATGTTCTGGCATTACAAGGGCAATCTTTCCCTTTTTCAGTATCCCAAATTGTTTAGATATTAAAAGATAATAAGAGCTGTATCATGTCAGATCAAAGGTCCATCTGATCCAGCATAATTTCTCTAGTCAAGGTAAGAGAGAATGCCTAGAAAAGCAGGTAAATATTGCACAAGAACATGAGAACACTTCTCCCATGCATATTCTCAGCCAGTGTTTCTTTTTGACCCCATAAAAATTTTAGTATTTTCAATGGTGAGTACCAAAAGTGGCAGAAAAGAATCCCAGCTCCTACAAGTTGTATGGGGAAATGTTTTTTGTTGCCTGGTTCAAAACTTCTGGCTTGCATCTCTGTTTGGCAAACCTAGTTCTTGTTCTGCAAGAGAGTGACAACAGTTGTTTACTCACTTTGCCATAGTAATTAGACTTCCTTAGATCTTATTTTCTAGGCTTGAAGAATCCTCATCCATTTAAGTGTTTTCCCTACTGAAATCAGTTCAAACCTTTGATCATCCCTGCTGACCACAGTTTATCCCACACCAGTTTGATGGTTTCTATCCAGCGGTGAAGATGAATCCTAATTCCTAATTTCCTAATTTCTCCTAATGTGTACTGTGCTTTTTGCCCACTACTGAGCACCCTGGTATGCTTTCATAGCTCTGCCTATCACAGCTGACACACAGCTTTCTAGAACAGTAGAAGCCACCATAAATTTAGGACTACTTGTTCACTGACTATTATTTCCTCTTTATTTATATGGAATTCCACCTGCTATTTTGTGAAAAGCTTACTAGGTATTTTGTGAAAAGATTACTACGTATTTTGAGAACTTTCAACAATTTATACCATCAGCTTTCACTGAACCGCAGAATTACAGAACCACAGAACCACGGAATCACAGAACTGAGGGTTGGAAGGGATCTCTGGAGATCATCCTCTCCAACACTGCTGCCAAGGCAGGGTTACCTAGAGTAGGGACATAGGAAGCCTCCAAGTGGGTTTTGAATATCTCCATAGAGGGAGACTCCACAACCTCCCCAGGTAGTCTGTTCAGTGCTGTGCCATCTTCAATGTAAAGAAGGATTCCTCATGTTGAGGTGGATCTTCTTGAGTTTTGGTTTATGGCCACTTGTCTTCATTCTGTAATTGGGTACCCTTGAAAAGAGCCTGACACCAACTTGGCACCTACACTTGAGCTGTGTCTATGCATTGATGAAATCCCCTCTTGCCCTTCTCATCTCCAGTTCCTGCAGTCTCCTCTCATAAGAGACATGCTCCACTCTCCCTATTGCCTTTATGGCCTTCCAGTGGATTTTTGCCAGCAGCTCCTTGTTTTTCTTGAACTGTGGAGACCAGAACTGAGCACAACACTCCAGCTGTGGCCTCACTAGGGCAGAGCAAAGAGAGACAATCACCTCCCTTGACCTGTTGGCCATACTCTTCCTGATGCATGCCAGGATATCACTGGTCCTCCTGGACACAAAGACACGCTGCCAGCTCAATTTTTATTGCTTGGGTAATTTCAAATTTTCATTTTCATTACTGTGATAACTTCCTTTATCTGCAGATGTTACATCTCCATTATACACCTGCCTTCCAGATCACATCTATGAATATTTTGAATGGCACAGGCTTTTGTACAAGTCTCTGTGGGACTTCACTAATAAGCTTCCCTCTGCTTTGAAAATTACCATGAAATTTGCCCTTTGATTCCTTCTTTGTGGTTTTCATTTTGGCAGCACGCTACTCAGAAGTTGCCTGTTGTGGCGTGATGTTGGGTTCACTGGGAAAAAACAAAAGGAATAATGCTAAAAAAATTTTGTGGTTCTTAGTTTTTTCTCAATGAATTCCTGTCCAGAACATTTTTTGCAACTCTGTAGCTCTGCTAAGATCAATAACCAGGTGTAATTGGAAGTGCAAAATCAATGCAATGAAATTGCAGATCTTAATTATATAGATTTAAATACTTACAAGCTTCTAATATTATACTTCAAGTATTTAATTATTGCAGTTGTTATATATTTATGTCCTTTATATTTATTGTAAAGGATAAAATTGAAATTTTTAAAATTTTTAACAATTCTTTTAATACAGAACATGTCTTGAAGATGAAAATACATATTCTAAATGTCACCAATTCTATATAGGGGTCTGTATGTGCCAGTTTTCTGTGGTCTTAATACCATACTTTGTTGAATCACAGCTTTCATTTCAAAATGAAACAGAGCACCCTATTGTCCCCATTCCAGAGCTGTGCAGGTAGTCCTTGAATAAACATGAAACTATGTAGTAATGCTCAGAGTCTGTGAAAATCTCTCTGGGAAAATCTGAGGATTTTTCATTTTAGAAGAAAATCTTACAGAATCCTCATGGTCATCCACAGTGTGAAATAGCTTTTTTTTCCCCCTTATGCAACAAAAATCAGAATTTGTGCCAAAGAATTTTCTATTTTTTGTAGCCAAGTAGCCAGATATGCATATTTCTTTCCTTTCCTGCCCTGTCAGGATCTCTCATTATCTGCTTTCTGGATGAAGGGGGAACCTGTCCCATCCTTGGATCCAGGCAGCTGGAGCTCGACTGGGCTGAGGATAGGAGGCAGGATGCTGAATCTGGCCAGGGAAGGCAGGCAGAGAGGTGGGGAGTGATGGAGAAAGCCTGGTCACTGCTTCGAGTAACTACACACAAATTTTATTTTTATGAGTATTTTTACCTATGAACCAGTGTTGTGATGCACAAATGGTGATGTAAGAGAGGAAAAACCTGATCCCATTTCAATCAACAGGTATTTTCTTACTGGTATTATGATCTCGTTCAAAGGGTATTTGATGACAGCAAAATAAATTATGCTTGCTGCAGTATTTAGAGATAAATATCAACAGAACTAAATACCATTATGTCAACAATTTCAGAAAGTTCAGTTAATGTAATTTTGGCTAGAAAAGAATCTTAATATATTTAGAGTTATTAGAAGAAAGAACAATATGGAAGAATATTTATCAAGACTCATTAAACTCTGACTGAAAATACTTCCAAATTTGGGGTGGTTTTTTTGTTTTGTTTCGGTTTTAGTTACACGAAATTTGGATCCAGCTCTTGGTAATAGTATTTGGAATTAAAAATGAGAAAATTTCCACTATATTTTATACTTAACAAATAACTTATAAAAAACAACAGAGCCTGTTTCTGATCTTATTTTAGTTTTTGAGAATGGGTGTGATCAGTAGATGGACACAGATGTATGTTAATTGAGATTAGAGTCATAATCTCTGCTGAAATACAACAGTGTTCATGGCAATATTAGCATAGTTACACTTGAAATCTGCTTAACTTTTCACTTTCTCTAGTGTTCCACTAAAAAATAAATCCTCCTGTATTTAGGATAATCTGCAACACTGACTGTAACATTTGGGGATAATTGCTGTCTAACAACCCTGGAAGACAAAATACAAATCTTCTGACCTAGAAAGAAATAAAAATAGGAATGATACCACAATATAGACTTTCATGCAAAGGCAATGGGAACTGCAAGCCTTGTCCACAGAAATAATTATGGCAAGAGGACAGAGAGCTAAGGTGGAAGTTTGCCTGGCTTCATATAGAAACCTCTATTTGTGGTCCAAGAACACTCCTCAGGGATTTGTTGAATTTTGTAGAAAACATTGGACAGCGTAAGTGCTCACAAAATGGCTGCAGTGCCATTACAGTGAGGTTCACCTGGAAAGAGGATTGTGCTGAGGAGATGAGAATCTGGCCCCAAAAATTCCCAGTTTTTTTTGAGTGACCTTTACTAGAAAGAAGCTGTTTGGTCTTTATGTAAAACAGCATCTGACAGCTTGGAAAGAAAAGCTGGTTTTATTCCCATGCCAAAATTCATAAAATTTTGGACAGAAAAGTACATTTTTATGATGGAGGTCAGAATTTATTGGATAATAGATTATTTGTTAAATTCCAGTGATGTGTTGGAACCTGACAAGGATTTTAGTTTTGCTGTCAATTCAATTGCCTTATACTTGAGGAAGCTGGTTTAATTATTTGTTGCTGGTTTAATTAAAAGGCGCTTAAGTCAGTGCAAGTTTTGCCCCTGATGTCAATGAGATCAGTCCCAGCTCCAAGTTACCTTAACTCTTAGCACGATTAATAAAGAGCAGGTTTTTCAGAAATGCCATCACTCACAGCCACACAGTTAATCTTGAACTGGGAAAGCCAAACACAATGTAACCACAAACCCACTCATGTAAAGAGTGTGGTATGCTAAGCTTATCCTGGGGTCTGGTAAACTTCAGGGAGAGCAGCGACCCTTACACTATTAGATAAGGATAAAGAAGCTTGAAATGCATAAAGTGGGTTTCTGTTATTGTCAACTGAACAGAGAATGTGGCCGTAAGAGGCTGAACTCACATGAAAAAGACTAAAGGCACAATTTTGAGAAGACCACGTTGGGGAGAAGTGGTCTCCAGGAGACAGGAGAGAGATAGTCAATAAATAAGAAGTAATGTTTTCCCTGCTGCTCCTCTCCTCTCCAGCTGTGTGTGGAAGAGCCATGTAGGGCTGGGAGCATGAACAACTGGTCTTTTATGGGATCACTCTCACAGGCAGAGGCCCCACTTTAACAGCGCAAACTGGACTTTAGATCCTCCAGTTCTAAAGCTCGTTCTTGAGACCTCATTACCGGCATATATGTCACATACACTTTCAGGGGAAGAACAAACTTGCCTAGGTCCTTCTAAAAGTCCTGCTCAAAAGTATAAGCCAATGACATAGAGCTCCTTCAAGTCCAGACATAAAATAAACATCAGGAAAAGATTTTTCACTTCATTTAGTCACCCTAAATTGCTGTAAACCCAAGCTTGAACTGAGAAACCTTCTCTGCCATATGATCTTCTCTAAAGATCATGCCTTTAGTATTTTTTTTTGGTTTTTACTAGATTGCACCTTCTGAAAGTCCAACTGCATCCACCTTGCTGCTAACCTTTTCATCACAGAGAGCAAGCTTTATATTTGCAAGAGAAGCTGGCTCCATTCATTTGCTATTTCTCTCCAATCAGCCACAGTCTCAGAGATAGCTGTATGTCTGAGATACCTGTTCTCCGATATCTGTTCTCCAAGACAAGCTTCACAGAAGAACAGGAGTATGGAATGAATATGGGATCAGTTATTTGAGGAGTGGAATGTAAAGTCAGGTATGTAAGCACACCTCCATATGCTAGCGAGGTGATGACATTCCTCGATAGTTTATTTTCAGGAGATAGTATTTGAACAAAATCACCACTGTTTAATTAATCCACTTTCAAAAGATGAGCAGGTTGTGTTTAGATTATGAGTCCCTGGGCAAGTGGCTAAACAGCAATCACTGTGCACTGAGTTTTTCTGAAAAAAACTATACTGGCCCAATTCATAAGAAAACTATGAAGTGACGTAGAGTGACATCAAAACAGCTAAACATGATTGTTAGTTGGATGAGAACTGTCTCTGTAACAGCAAGATATGTAAGATATGTACACCATCTATCCCAGTTAACATTTTCATGAAATGGGAATAATGTTAGCTAGATTGTGGGGCTATTTAATCTGCTACCACTAGTTTGCCAGTTAATATTTTTTCTGGCTCTTTCAAGGTTATGCGATAATTATTAATAGGACATCTAATCAGGAATATCATCACAGATTGTGAGTTTTCCTTCAAGATAAAGACATCAAAATGCACACAGAGGAACCAGAGGCTATTAGTCTTCTAAAGAATTTTTCTTTTGCCCACAAACAGAATAATAAATGTGTTTTCCCAGCTTTAGTTACATAGTGTCTCCCATGTTTTATTTCAGTAAAAATGTCTTTTGAAGATCCTGTGTTGGGAAAATACTCCAGACATAAAAGAAGTTCCACCCTTGCGAATTGCTGCAATGAAATGCAAGCAAAATTAGATTATAGATTGCCCAGAAACAGAGAATACGTTCTCTGAATTTCTCTGAACAAGAGTACCCCTCTAGGAGAGGGTGATGTGTGAGTGAATAACCCCAGACACAATGGATGGCAGACACCTTCACACCATGAACCAAAAAATACTGCTAACTTACTTAGGTGGCACTAATTAGTTCCATATCTAACTATTGGAATGGCTTTTTCTTCCTGAATACTGCCTCAAATAAATTGCCAATACTAAGTAGCTTCAAAGGCAAAGGAAATGCCACAGCTTATCGACAACAAAAGATGGTTTGGCATGGCACCTGACTCTTTTCCATTTCTTCACAAATCTTCTGGTATTCTTTCTAAGCCCTGAGTGGTCTCTGTTGTTCCTTCACATGCTCCCCTTCATAATAGCTTCAAGTGATTTCCATGTACTGCTCTTCCTCCAGCTCCTTATAGACTCTTTTCATGCCCTCTGGGTACCACTGGATCCCACAATGGAAATAGCTGCATGGGGGAACAAGGCATTCAGGCGTGTGGTGACTTGGGGAAACTTCTAGTGAAATCAAATTGATATTTCACCTTTGCTTTTTGGTTGTGAGAGGTTTCATGTGACAATCCTGGTGCTGATATGTTATGTTCACAGTTGTGCTGGACCAGAAGGGTCCCCTGGGTATGTTTTTCTCTTGAAGGGTGAAAAAATGGTATCCCCAAAGCTACACTGCCTTAGGCATCAAAATTAGACATTATCCATGGCAAACTGTTTGTGTGCGTGATCCAGCCCTGCCCTTTCTAACAACAGATTTAAAACAGTAAGCCACATTAACACTGAAATGACCAATACTGGGAATGTGATTTACAGCAAATTGGGATGAAGTTGATTGTTCATTACCCAGTTATTTCTCCAGACACTTATCAGATAGCAGAGATTATTGCATTTCCTATATTCCACACTTCAAAAAATCTGGAAATCTAGGGTTTTATTAACCAGAATTTGACTAGTCTAGAGAAGAAGAAACCTTACATATGTGATGTATAAGAATAACCTAGCATACTTTTCCATACATACATGAATTTTGACTGTGCTTCCTATCAGGATATTATGGCTTTTTTTACCTTTTCTTTGATCATGCGTACAGATTTTAGCTTTTCTCTCTTTTTACATCTGGGTGAGCAAACATGAGTAAATGTCTTTGTGTGTCCAAGCATATGCAGTAGTCCCTTTGGAAAGGGGGTGCTTTATCAATGACAATAGAACAGGAGTCTGCTTAAAGTGCCCATATATATGCCTTGCAGTTTAGAATCTAAGCAATGAAAACCCTTTTACATAACCTGTTTTATTCAGAAAAACCAACTGAGACCTCACCAGACAAGCTTCTCCTGAGGTCATCTCATGAGTAAATCAATGAGAAATTGAATTACCTTCTTTATAGAGCAGGGATTCCCTTCTCAGAGCTTTTAGTCTTAACACCATATCAGGACCACCAGCTTCCCCGTACCTCCTGGTACATATAATTCCTTTCCCTGCTTTGCTGAACAGCAGATCCCACAAGAACTCACAGTTTCTGAATCTCCCTGCCCTCATGCTGGTGAAAGAATAAGCCTTTAATTTGCGTTCTTGGCTTCTTTTTATTCAGCTGGCTCCAGAGGTCCGCCCCCAGAGCTCACCAGGACACAGATGTCTGTCCAGCCTCCACCTCCTTCCCTTGGAAAGATAAAAACCAGCCCAGCAGCCAGCACCTCCCTCTCTTCTGGGTCCTGGTGGGGCAGGAGCAGCTGTCTGCACCCACTGCTGCACTCCTCTGTTGGACTAATGAGAGGGAAGCAGGCAGTGTGACGATATACCCTGCGTCTTCACATGAGAGAAGTGAAAAAAATCCAGCGGTGAAGATGAAAAGCCACTGGTAAGAGAACAAGTGGGATTTAGAGACATCTGTAAATAAGAGATTAGAACAGTGAAAGCTGTCCTTGCCAGCATTATATGAGGGGACTACAATAGAAAGAGCTTTATTGACATGTTTATTATAAGGCAAAAATAAAACGTCATGTAAAGAAATTATCTTGTCAAAAAGATTGTCTTTGTCAAATCTGTTAGCAAAAACTGATATTTTATAAGTTTAATATGCATGGCTTGGAGGAGAAATTTAATAACAAAACCTGTCAGAAACTATAGATTCATACTGGAGTTTTCTTTCTGTTTACAGGAAAATTACAGCTTTCTTTTACCTGTGTAGTTTTCTGTGGTCTTTCATCTCAGCCACCATCCAGCACCAATCAAGTAAGGAGACAGATTTTATCTACATTTTATCTTTGGGTAATTTTGAATGTCAAAAGAATTATTCTGTGTTTATTCAAAACTAAAATCCTCTGTAACTAGCCATCACACAAAGTGAGAGCTGTCTATGTGCATTTATGTATGGATGGATGGATAGAAGGATATATATGAAAAACAGTGAAAAAACCAAAAGCTGTGTGTGTTGCTTTAAATTTGTCATTAGATATATTTTAAAGGGAAGGATTAAAATCTGGATGTAAATGGCAAACACAAGACACAAACCTTCCCTGTCCTTCAGTGCTTCTGGCTAGATATTCTTCTATATGAGGCAATAAATTGGTTCGACTTTATTTGCTGGGCATAAAATGTAAATGGCTGGATGTCAGCCATGTGTCTCACCAAAGAATATAGAATGAGGTCTTTTCTAAGCTGCAATATGTCAACATGAATGTTCTCTTTAAGCCTATGTTGTCAGAAGGAAACCGATTTTTAGGGTTGAGCCTTTGCAACACACAAGAGGCTCTGTGTAGGTTAGAAATGTTTCTCCTTCCAACTTCCACTTTTCATTCTTCCTTACCCACACTCTGCTAACATTTGCCTTGGTACTGGACTTGTACATGTCTCTTAAACTTTTCAAAAAAACGCTTATTTTTCCTTCCTCCTTCCTTAATTCTCTGTAACTTGTAGATCATATGGTCATGACAAGGTTTTTTGACAAACAATATGCTGAAAAATTGGATTTTTTATTTAGTTTCTTCAAATAAATTTCTTCTAGGTGCTCATTTGGGTAAACAAAAAAGGTCTGTAAGGTCTTACCACAACCCCGCATTTCATGAATGTTAATTTTCTGATAAAATCTGGCACAGAGAAAAGTGGGAAGGCTTGGAATACCAGAGAGGATGGAAAAGATGCCAACAGATTCACAACAACTTCTTTAGTTGGCATGAGATTTGTTTAGGTTTCCTTGGGAGAAGGGAGACTGTTGATTTGGGTAACTGGATTTTTATTTTTTTAAATTTTTTTTTAAAGTTTGCTTGAAAACCACAGAAAGTTACAACCCAAAACCTCCTTACACAGCAGGCCTTCTTAAACCATTACTATTTCTCAACAGTTCTGCAAGAGAAGAATTATTATAACACTCTCATTTAAAGGCTTGGAAAAAAAATCAAATAGCATATCAAATTACTGTTTTCAATTTGGAGCTCTCTAGAAAAAGATGATTATTTTCTTATACTTCTTACTGAGTACAGTTTAAATTATTATATACCTCTAATTATTATTTATAGCTCTGTTCAATTCGTAATAATCTTACAGTTGCTTCGGTTAATTTTATAACATGATCTGCAGAAATGTGTGGGCACATGGTTAGTAAATTCACTTTTTTTGCAGGACTACCAGTTATTCTGGGTGCCAGTCACAGAATTGATATCTGCCCAACAATCAGGATTGGCCAAGATGACTTACCAGGCAAGTAGCATCTTGACTTTTTCAGGAAAAAGCTGCTGTTCAAAAAATTTATCAGTTTATATTTAGCTCAGTGACAGCACAATTCTCAAATTAATATGAAAGTTACATTATGTATATGTATATTTTATTTGCTTGCAGGCTTTGACCTGATTTCTCAGTTTCAAATAGAAAAAGCTGCTTCCCAAGGAATTATAGAGAGAGTAGTGGGATCTACTTCTCTACAAGTAGCTTATAAATTGGGACCCAATGTGGACTTCAGGATACCAACCAGGTAATGCCTTCATTGTTTGGCTTTAAAATAGAGATATTTTGTAATATTGTTTTTATGTGGTAGATCTCTCACCAGTTAGATCACCTAATTTGAAAAGTTTTTGGAAGAGGAAAGAGGAATTGAACTTTTTTTTTCATTGCCACCACTAGATCAGACTGACTCTGTAGCATCAATTTCAGGGCTTCCACTTTTCTCTATCCAATGATACTGCTCAGAGTGCCTCAAGATTTGCTGATACTAAGGGGTTCACCTCTAGAAAGCAATGTCAGAAATTGATGATGACTTGAAACAGGGAGGCAAAGAAAATGTAACAGGAGGAGAGGGAAGAAAGTTTTCTTAAAATATTGACACAAAGGGATCTTTCTGATCATGTGAGGATTGCAGAGATGAGGTAGGATAACAACTCACTAATTCTGAAGGTAAGGGGGGGTTTTCATTTTGTTTGTTTTAGGTAATGGGTACATGAATGTTCCTGGCTGATTTATGTTCTATAAAAGTTGAATGCTATTATTTAACATGTTACAATGAATTTGTGACAGAAGTCAGAATTTAGGAATCTAACTGTGTTTGTGCTTTACAGACCAGAATTGCAGCTGGTGAAGGAGTAGAGACAGTACAGCAGGGTAGAGATGCCTTTGCCAAATTTAGGCAAGTCTGGATTCTGTTCCAGCACTTACGTGATTAAGAATGCCCTAACTTAGCACTTAAGTGACAAGACCATTAACTGGACTACTGTTTCAGCTAGGAATAATTTGATTGTGAAGTGTACTGTCTTACTTCACCTATAACTAACAGTTTTTCTTGCTGCAATCCTCCCTGTCTCCTACCTTCATAGCCATCAGATTAAGCTACTTTAGAGCTTAAGTGTTTGATTACGTTGGGCTCATAATTACTTTCAGTCCCAGACACAAATCAGGGCTGCTAGTGCATGAATGTGAATGCAAACACAGGTAGTAAATGGGATCTTCACTAAAAGTTGGAGATTCTCAGATAAAAGCAGCAATATTTTAACTTTTAAGAGAGTTTAGACTTATTGCTATAGATGGTTCTAATGAAATACGTGCTCGATGTACACAAGTTACCCCTGAACAAGCCTATGTCAACAGCTTTACTACAGCACCCGAGCTGACTCCTGCCATTGGGGTCGCTGTCCCAGGAAATGGATTTAAGGTTTGTGTCCCGACTGTGCTCCAGTGCCTCAGATTGCTCCTCTGCCACGGAGCCCGAGCTCGCCGCTCTGCTCCAGTTATTTTACAGCGTGGTCCTTCCCGTGGGAGGGAAGAGGAGGGATGGGGAGGGGACGCGAGAGAGAGGGACGGAGGGCAGGGCAGGGCAGAGCCGCCCGGCCCGGCCTGGCTCTGGAGCTGTCCCTGCCCGCGGTGCTGAAGCGCTGCTCTCCGCGCCGGGGCTCACACCGCGGGTCACCCTCCAGCCTGAGCGCTCCGGCCGCATCGACAGCGGGGGGAGGAATAAATAGAGTGAGTCTGGGGAAAATGGCCAGCGTGGCTTTCCCGAGCTGGATGGCTGATATAGCCCAAGTGCCATAGGAGCAGAGGGGAGGGATCCTCGTCAAACACGTTGGCAATAGGGAATTTTTTAGGCTAACGCATGGTGATTATTCTAAGGCAGAGGAGCCCATTTTAGAGTGGCTATATGGTATGGGAAGGAGAGCTCAATTGAATGGGCATGGCTCAGCACTCAGCCTTTGATGTAGCAATAGCTCATGCCTTGAAAAACTCACAGAGCTTCATTAAAATGCTTGTGAGTTGTAGCTTGGTCTTTTTGCTGCCTTGCGTGCTTGCACAGATATATATTCCAGAATGAACAGAAATGATTACACACAAGTCATAAGTTAGCTTCCCCATCATCCGAATAAATTCCCATTGCCAGTGCTTCTTCTAGAGTAAAATCTGCTGAAGGATCGATATAGCATTCTCCATGTAATGGTGTGGTGTAATAACAGTGCAATAACTTTGTGTGGAACTGCCATGACATAGAGCTGTTTTCACTGGACATCTTGAACCCATCATTTTTCAATTTAGTTTATGTAGATATTGTAGGTGTCCACCAGTTAGTAAGTACAAAATTAATCCCATTTATTTAGATAATAATTGTGTTTCATTTTAATGGAAATCTTAAAAATAGATATTGGCACAAATCTTAAAAATAGATATTGGCACAAAATAGATATTGGCACATGATAATTTTTATGTGAGAAAAGGGCTAATTATCTTTGTGCATTGGATGAAACCTTAAACCTTTGACTCCACAAATGCAGCTGTCATAACACACACGCACACACATGCACACACACAAACCCTCAAAACAAAATAGCCAGGAACTTTATAAAGTTTTATCTGCAAACTTGAAATATCCAGAGAATTTCAAAGGCAAATTTTCTGGATTTTTTGGTTTTTGTTTTGTTTTGTTTGTTTGTTTTGTTTGTTTTTTCTTTTGTTTGGTTTAGGGTTTTGTTTTCTTTTCTTTTTTTTTGGTTTTGGGCTGGTTTTTTTTTTTCCTTTGGGAATATTGCTTTCCTGTGAAGCAGTGCTCCTCAAGTGCATGTGCTTGAAGGTCTGACTTTTCTACATTCAGCCACCAAAGCTCTTCAGGTGTTTTTCCCTTCACATTGTGAGTAAGCTGTTCCACCCAGATATTGATGATGATGCTGCAACAGAAAAGACAAAATGCAGCTAGGAAGCTAATTAGGTCATAAGAGAATTAATTAGCTCAGAAGTGGAAATTTCTGAAGAATAAAGATCAGCTGAGGGTAATGAGTCCTAACAAATGTCTTCTGGTTAATGACTTAGGACAGATGTTTTCAAATTGCTGAGCTAAGTTTTATTGTTATTGCTTGTTCAATTGCTGCTGGGCAGTGTCTGCCAGGTCGGCTGTGATTCAAGGCAGTTTCAGATGATGCAGACACAAGTGTCTCCAGATTGATTGAAAGATCCCTCAGCCCTGGGCATATGGTACTGCATTATCATGAGAATGGCCACAGCAGTTTCCACAGCCACTTCCTGTGGGTTGTGCTAACATTTCTAAAATCTTTATTTAGCAAGGACTAAGTTAAGTCAGTGAGGTCAGTGAACAATGGAGCTCACTTAAGAAATTTACTCAACCCCCCCCCCCCCACTTAACAAAA
>VWYI01045583.1:107079-130188 GCA_013399455.1 Anthoscopus minutus
CCCCCCCCCCCCCCCCCAATTTAATAAAATAAACAGTTACTCTGTAGAATTTAAACAGGTACATAGTTGAGATTTTAACATACTACTCTGCTCTTGATGAATCCTGAGGTCAGCGGGATGGGTCAGGGCTTTCCTCACCAGAATCAGATGAGCTACTTTGGTTGTGTTGGTTGTATTGTTCTACCTGTGTAGAACTTTGAAATCTCAAAGAAATCTTCCTGGTAAGTATTCAAAATACAGGATTAGTGAGAGTTTTAGGTATTACAAAAAAGATTAAAAGAAATAGTAGTGTTCCAGAAGTTCCCCTAGATGAATTACAAATGTTTCAAACTTCCCACTCTCCAATACTTTAAAAATTTAGGCAAATATTCAAATATCTGATAAAAAGAATTGACTTAACCTTGTATTAATAAAACAACTAAAGCAGTTAATAATAGTACAAGTATAGAAGGAAAGCAGAACTGGAATGCTCTCCAGAGCAGAATGGAAGAAAAAAACTAAATTAAATAAAAAGATCTGATGGCTAATAACCCTAACAATTTTAAGTGGATAGGAAATAGGTCAGGAATAAATCTAGATTTCTGCCTTTAAATATGTTTCCATATAAATTCTTTCTTCACTCATTTACCTGAACCTAAATTTATAATTTCTTGGTCCCCTTGCATAAATCAGTGGAACTGGAAACAACTATGTTAAAAATAATTTACAATAATAATTTGAGTGCTTATACAGCTATCAGCTGTTCAGTAAAATTATGGAGTCCATCATTCTTCACTTGGCAGTGACATGGAGAAATAGCTTCTCTACAATTGCTTATTTAAATATCATGCTAAATTTGCTATGGTTTCCAAATATTTAGCATTTTAGGTTGCTGACTTTAGAAGGGTTTTGCCTATATAAGGATTACAGGCTTTGGAAAAAATGTGTTCTGAAATGTGTTTAAACCACTAAAGAATCATTACTGTTGGAGTAGCTGAGATGAGAATATGTCTCTGCTTTGCTTGTAGAATTATAGGTGTAAATCTTACACAGGAATAGGGGCAGAGGACCTTTCTGGTGATGAGTCATGCTTCACTGTGTTGAGTCATGTTACTGATACTGAGTCTTTAGTTCAAAGACAGCAGGTCTTCTGATTGGTTATTAATATTTTTTTAAAATGTGAATACTTATCCATGTTTGTGCACTGAATTTTTATTTTTGATGTTTGGTATACATTTCTTATAACTTAGTTTTCTATTGCCAGTGTCAGCCCTTACATTATTTGTCTTTGCACATCTTCTGAAAAAGTGAACATATTTCTTTTTTATTTTAATATCTGAGAACAGGAGAACCCATACTTGAAATGTACTAAATCTATAAGTAAATATGGTGTAAAGAATTAATTTGCCAATCTGGTATAAACAAATCAAAAAGTATCTTCCAATAAAAAAGTATGTTCACATACTAGGTTTTTTTGTTTCACTTGTTGTTTTGATTTTTTGCCAGTAGAGTAGTGTCAAGTGAGGTTGGATGAGAATGGGTGTGATAGTTAAAGAGTATTGCCATGACAGCAAAACTTAGCAGTGCAGAGAAATACTGAAAACCTCCTCAAAGAGGATCTGGGATTAGTACTGCTTCTTCTAGGCTTGGTGTCCAGACACCCTGTAGTCACTGAACTTAACAGAGAAAGTTGAATGTCACAAGGAGGCTATTTAAAGATTACCTAACAACCACCTTCAGTGTGGTAGTAGAAAAAACAGCTCTTCTGCAAGAGCAAATGAGATTCAGCAGCTGAAGAGATAAATGACCCAGCTGAGCTAAAGTTTTAGCAGAAGAGATTGAAACACTTTTTAAAAAGAGGTACTATAAAGGAAGGACACAAAGGGCCATAAAGGATGTGCTGAACTGGATCAGAAACTTAGTAAGCATGAAGGCATGTCTGAATAGGGAGAAGAATTATCTTCCTGGAGCAGAAAAGAATATATATACTTACTGCATAGGCCAGAAACCTAACACAGGGAGGAATAGGGGATAGTAAATACTGCAAAGTGCTCGGAACTGAGGGAAAGTTACAATAGCCACACATTGACATTGGCATCTGAGATGGAAAGGTACAAACTGAAAATAAGTGATGACAGAATACAACGAGTTAGATAAAAATCCTAACAAAACCAGTTGGGGCAGCTACTTCATCCTCAGTCAAGAGACACAATTCAGAGCAAAGCACAGACAGATCAAAGATACTGGCAAGGACACCCCTCTTCCAAATTTGTATACCTCCCCACCTTATATAATAAACTAACTTTAATATAATATAAACTTTCCAGCTAAAAATTCCCCTTCCTTATACCCCAGCTCTCAAGTGTGTGCAAAGGTTCTTGGGGAGAAGGAGAAACACCAGCACTGCGAGTACTTTATTCCTAAGACTAACTGCGGCTGCTGCTGCCAGGCTCGCCGCATCCTCGCTGAAATCCGCTGAGGCTGTGCTGCTGCCTGCTGGAACACAGCTGCACTACAGCTTGGAACACTGCAAACTAGGGAGATTGCTTCTGGAAGTACTCTCTTTCTAAACCAGGAGTCATCAAGCACACGGAATAAGAACTGATTTACACAATTTTTATGCTTTCCACACCCCCCCCCCCCNTAGCCTAAATCCTGAGATTCACTAATGCTGTCTAAATAGCTGCTGAAATAGGATTGATCTGCCACTCAAAAATAATCTTTGTTCAAAATGTCTACTTGTTTGAGAAGTTATTCTAATGAAAGCTGGGACAAATCAGCTCTGCATATCCTCATGCTTAAGAAATTTATTCAAACTTAAGTGTGGGTAGATGGCAAATAATGTACTATGTCAACCGGATATAACATGAGAGTTTCATGATCCATGGAATAAATATGGAAAGTCCTATTTCTTAAATATTGTCCTAGATTCAGTGAAACATTTGAAATAAAAAATGGCATTACTGTTTAGCACAGTGACACAGCCAGTGCTACCTGTGTTTCCAAAGCTCACCTTATAGGAGTTGCTAAAATATGAGATGTTTTATATTTGGCAAATCTATTCCCTGCTACTTGTAGTCATGTGGTTGAATGTCACAGGACATAATACACTTGGAGTGTGGGTTCTTACCATATATTTGTCAATGATTTCTGTTGAAGTGGTAGCTTATTCCTTAACAAAAGGGTTATCAGCAGGCTGAACAAGAAAATGCATTTACAAAAGACATTAAGCTTCAAATTTACATCAGATTTTCCCTTTCTCCCTGGTCATTGTAAAGTCATACTATAGGATACAGTATATAGAAATAGGATAATTGTAGGTTATGCTTTCTATATCTGAAGGAGGAATTAGTTGTAGCTCCATCCATTATTCTTAGAAAGGGTTGTCATAAAAATTGTAAAACATTGGAAGAATCCAAATTTCTGAATGAGTTCTTTTTCCATTAGTAACACCTTGTTTTGGGGCTCGGTACGCAGAAGTGCACTAATACAAGAATGGTTAAGATATGATTCCACTGAGTAATAGTTTCTCATTCTCTGTGGTGAAATGTAGAGTTTTCAGAGCAAACACATAACAAATGTACTGTATTTTAATCCTACACAGTGCCATATATTCCAACGGATTGCCTGATGAATATTCCTTTCTAACTACTTTTCGGATGACTGGGGCCACACTTCAGAAATACTGGACTATTTGGCAGATTCAGGATTCTTCAGGAAAAGAACAAGTTGGAGTGCATCTCAATGGTCAAGTGAAAAGCGTTGAGTTTTCTTATAAAGGAGCAGATGGAAAACACCAAACAGCATCGTTTTTACATTTGCCTTTCTTATTTGACTCCCAATGGCACAAGCTTATGATTATTGTAGAAGCAAACAGCGTCACACTTTTTATTGACTGTATTAAAATAGAATCCTTAAACATAAAACCAAAAGGGAAAATCAACACTGATGGCTTTGCTGTGCTTGGGAAACTGAAAAATAATCCTCAAATTTCAGTTCCGGTAAGTTTCAAAATATTTTATTTTTACAAAAATTGTTTTACATTAAATATGGGGTTTTGTTTTGTGGAATGCCTGTTCAAATTATTTCTGAAAGCAGAAATGGCAGAAAATAACTCCTTGGCAGGTAAGTACAAGTTCTGTTTTTTAAATTTTGCACTTGTACCTTGTAAGTTAAGAGATGACCCAGGTTATGTCTAAGTTTCAATAATGAAAATTCTTAGATATCCCTGTACTTCTTACAACAACTTTGAACTAAAAGAGTGAAGAGAGGCATAATTTTAAACTCAATCTCATGCAGTTTGCAAAAAATTGTGGACACAGCTTAACCAGTGTTGTATAAATCTGGAAGGGAAAACATTGCAAGAAAAGAAGCATCTCCTGTTTCAGCACCTCTGTATGTTTAGCTGCTGTATAGCACTGGATTGAAATCAGTTTTACATGAGAATGCCAGCAGAATGCCCCATGTGTCTGAAGAGATGTATGTAGCATGCTGTTATAGATGTGGGTTAGGAAAATTTAATAGCTGAAAAGTTATACCAGTTCTACTGAAAATAAGAGTTAGTCTTTGAAACTGTCATTAAAAATAATCAGCTGGAGCTGATAATGTGGCAATTAGCACATTACAAATTAGCATATGTATTTTAGCTTTGCTAACTGCTCTGAGTGATACTGATGGGTGAATGGATAAGTGGGATAATGAAAGCATTACACATTACATATATTCTATGCATGTCAATAGGATGAAAAAAATTCTATGCTTATATTGTTTTCCTCTTCAGAAAGATATTTAGATTTAATGCAGAGACAGCTATAGGCATTAATGCAGTAATTTTACAGCACCTGGTATACAGTGCTAGAGCAAACTGTGCCCTCAAGTTAGACACAGAGTCATCCCTTTAAAAATGAGGAGGGTTTCTTTGCCTGTTGAAGTAGTGATTCCAAATGGCAGCTGACAAATGAAGAGAGAGATGTAGTATCAAAGTCACCTTGGCCTTCCCTTGGTACTCTGACCTTTGGCCTGGATTAAAGAAACGAGGAAAAGCAGAAGAGCAATTTGGAATTTTATTCTCTTTCCTCTCCAGCCCGTGTTTTGGAGAGACTTGCTCTTTACAGCAAGGTATACAAATGAGCAGTATTGATTTCCCAGGACTCTTCAGGCATTTAGCGGAGAAAAGTGAGCATTGAGTTCTGCTTTCCCTGTATTTAAGATCGTTCATCTTTAGGAACCAATGTGGAGCTACAGTAACTATTAAATAAAATTTATAATCCACCATTTATAATGCAAAAATATTTGTTTATAACTTTAGCATGTTTCTGGGATAATTCGGTCATATGAAGTATATTTTATGAAAACAAGTAAAATATTTGCATGAGTTAGGCTTTAAAACAAGAGTATAACACAAACTTCTTGACAAAAAGAGTAATGAAGCACTGGAACAAATTATCAGGGAAGACAGAAAGTAAACATGACACTATATTCTTAAACTGAGTTTGGATGTCTAAAAATACACTTTATTTTAGACAGAACTGACTTAAGAGTCACTAGATTGAATTGCATGGCCTATGCAGGGAAGCCCAGATAGGAAATGGTAGTGGTTCAACCTGATATTACAATAATGTAGGATTAGGAACCCCATATCCTCTGAAATGATGATAAAGGAATTACATAGTCAGATGGACTAGTAATTTTAAAATGTCTATTTATATTTCTGTTTTAGAAATTCCTGTTTTAGCCTGTGTACTTTATTAATCTTTAAATTGACTAAATCTGTGTTTAGGGCTATTCTAGTCTTTAACTTGCTTGACTGTATGTTCAAATATCTCAACAGTCTCAGTTATTTAATATGCCAGAGGCACAGCTTTTAATTTACTCCCAGGCATTGTAAAAGTATATTACTTCCAGTGGCAGGATTTTAAAAGGACATAAATTATGTGTTTCCTATTCTTTTTTCAGCATTCTGGTGAGGGCCCTATTTATCTTGCAGAATAGGTCAACTTCTCAGAGGTGCACTGCAATGCATATAATTTTAAAAGGGATTCTTTTTTGCTTGTTATTTCTGTGACTGCCTAGGAGAATAATAGATAGAGTTCCATTAGAAACTGCATCTTACCTTTCAGCCTGTACAAAGATTTATTCCAGGATTTCTGAAATGTTTTATGGAGGGTGAATTTTTACACAGATTCACAGCTGCATTTTCTTTTCTTTTTTTAGATAAAAGTATCTAAAATTTTATCTTTTTATCTGAAAGTAATTAATATAATATAATCCATTATAAACTCTAAGAAATATGAGACTTAGTATAATTTCAAAACTGAAAAGGAATTTACTTCCTAAATTTCATGTTTTTTATAGGAAGGTAAGGGAATTAATTTCTTATTGCTCAAATGATAACTTTTGTGAGATTATATAATTGCCTTAATTCCTGTGATTTCAGAGGCATTACCATGGTTTTTTCATAATAGACACTAAACACTTTGCTAGAAGTGACTCTTGGTCATGGTTTAATTGACATTTGATGCTGCTAACTAGCTCAGGGAAGATACATGACTTGTAACATCTAAGAGGAAGCTGCTTGTCAATATTTGTTTAACAGGGATTAATTTACACCATAGAACAGATTGTGTCTGTGTACTGTAAAAAGTCATATCTTGGGGTTTTTTTCACCCTGTGAATCTCATATTCAGAAGGCTTAACCCTAGCTATGGAAAGCCAAATAACACTGGAATTTGCTGTAATGTTCAAAGGCTTTAAAAAAAGGTGAAAGGAAAATTAAGTTCTAAAAACTTATTTCTGAGATGTTAAAAAATGGATAAAATGTTTAAAATAGCTCTGGAACGAGACACATTGAAATATATGTAGTTTATTCTTGGTCACTTAAAAAATGTACAAGCAGTTGACAGCAGACCTCTCTTAGAAGAAACATAGATATCCTTGACAAAGTAGTGTAGAAAATCTCCGCATGAAAAACTGCTTTAGCTGAGTTGTACTTCCCCAGGAGGGATGACTTTCCCTGGGTCATCACCAAGCCAGCCATAGCCCAGTGGGGTACAGGGAGCCAGATCTCCCAGGGGAGACCTAGGACTGTGCTCTGAGGGTCACAGTTTTCTTTAAAGCCTATGTTACTGCTAAATTCATCCCTATGGCTGATTTTATACTGAAAATACCACCCTATATATTTAGGTCTCATTTGCATTTTACCTAACCTTCACCTCTCTCAGCTAAAGCACTAGCAAGACAACTGAATTATGTGGTTGATACTGAGATGTGCAAAGAGGGTGGGCATTTGCAGGAATTTCTGTAGACCTTAAGAGGACAGAACAGTGAACAGTCAGACACAGTTAATTATATCTATGCTGACTAAGAAATTAAAATGAAACAGGAATCCTGTAGGAAGTCTGCAAAATGTATGTCAGGAATACTGACCTATGCATGGATCTTAACCAGTCTTTGTAGGTTAACTCCAGATAGCAGCAAAGCCTCACACAGCCACTTGCTCGCTCTACCCCATGGTGGGATGAAAATTGGAAAAGTGAAAGTCAGGAAACTTGTGGATTGAGATAAAGACACTTTAATAGGTAAAGCTCAAGCCATGCACACAAACAAAGCAAAACTAGGAATTAATTCAACACTTTCCAATGGCAGGCATGTGTTTGGCCATCTCCAGGAAAGCAGGGCTCCATCACATGTAACAGTGACTTGGGAAGACAAATGCCATCACTTCAAACTCCCCCCTGCCCTTTCCTTCTTCTCCCAGCTTTACATTCTGAGTGTGACATTGTATGGTCTGGGATATCCCTTTAATCAGTTGGTATCAGCTATCCTGGCTGTGTCCCCTCCCAAGTCCTTGTGCACACTCCAGCCTCCTTGCTGATGGGGTGGGGTCAGGGGCAGAAAAGGCCTTGACTCTGTCCAAGCACTGCCCAGCAATAACAAAATCATCCTTGTGCTATCAGATCTGCTTCCAGCACAAACCCAAAACACGTCTCCATACCAGCTGCTGTGAAGAAAATAAGCTCTACCTCAGGCAAAACCAGCACACCACCTTTGGGTTTAAAAGGTTACATTTTAATATCTTTGCTTTATGATTACCTCTAAATTATCTGAGGTTCATTTCTGAGAACTTTGTGACTGTACTTAATCCTTAATAACACTGTATATTTCTGTCAGTAGAATACCTACATGAGATGTCTTCAAAATAGTGGCATCCTTTAAATCAGCTTAACATAATCAACAAGGTCATCGTGAAAGACTGGCAAGGGAAAAGATACCTTGACAGCAAGGCTAGAACATATTTGCCCTTCTCTCACCTCTCCTAAATCAATGGGAAGCCAGTCACGTCTTTTACTACCTTGCCACCAGAAGAGTTTTATTTTTCATTTTAAAAAAATTTAGAGAGGTTTCCTATCAGCTTTTGTTTGATATAGCCTCAAGGCACATAGAGTTAGCTTTCTTCTTTTCACAGCTGGTACACTGCTGTGTTTTGGATTCAGTGTGATGATTATGTTGACAACTTACTCCTGTTTGGGCTGTTGCTACTGTATGGCTGCCTTGCGGTATTAAATTAGTATTTGTTCTTTTATATGTATATTATGTAATTATATTACTCAATTGGCTATTATTATGAAAGTTTGAAAACGAGAAGTGGATAAAGGAGGGAAGGACTTGGCTCACAGATGGTGGTGTCAGCTAACAGGTAAAAGAAACAAGGGTACTTCTGTTGTGCTCCAGTCTCAGCGCTCTGGGAACTGTGATGACTGCAAAGCAAACAGAACAGTAGAGATGTGATAAAGAGTACTTTAGGAGTGGCAACACCTCGGCCGGTTTATGCCCCCTCTTTAAAATACCTCCGCAGTTAGAGGTAAGGGGAATGCAGGGCAAAGCACCGCTCCATCTGTAGCTATTGGCACTAAATACCTAGCGTTTAACCCTCTGCGTGTGTGCCGGTATTCCACCTCTTACACGCTCGGCCAGCGTGACCCCTGACCCGAATTAATATGATCTTTCCTCCTTTGCCAGTTCGAGATCCAGTGGATGGTGATCCACTGCGACCCTCTGCGACCCCAGCGCGAAGGCTGCGGCGAGCTGCCAGCTCGGGTGAGAGACCTGTCCTGCTCTGCTCTGCTCTGCTGTCCTGTCCTCTCCTGTCCTGTCCTGCCCTGCCCGCAGCTGCAGCCCACAGGAGTCTCATTTTTTTCTCCCCCTTCCTGGCCGGTGATACTCTTTTTTACCCTACCTGTCTGGTATTCGGTGCTTTTAGAAACCCAGTCCCACAGAGCAGCAGTAGCCGCCGCCTCGTTTTAACCCTTCCGTGACTTGCTGTCTGCCTCGCCCCTGGCGGGCTGCTTGGCTGGGGCCCCTGTGGGCGCTGTGCCTCGCAGGCAGAGGGGCTGTCGCGGCCGCCTTCGGCATCATCGCCGCCCCGGGAGCCCAGACAACAGCAGGGCAAAGGGTTAAGGCGCTGCTGGCACTCCATCCTCGCCTACCCGGCCGCCCTCCTTCCTCCAATCCCCGCGACCCTGGCCAGGGCCGGGCCGCAGCCGGGAGGGGCTCCGGCCGCGCTCACCTTTCCCCGCCCGCCCCGGCAGCCGCAGGCTGCTCCCTCCATCCATGGCCCGGAGTCTCCTGCCCCTGGGGCTTTTCCTGCAGGCGCTTTGCCTCGGCCTGGCTCAAGTAAGTTTGTTCTGACTCTGCCTTTGGTTTGTTGTGTTTTATTTTTTCTCTCTTGCAGGTAACCCAGACGGGAATCGAGGTGAGTGCGAGGAAGCGGCCGGAGCTCGGGGCGCTGGTGCGGAGGGGCCAAAGGCTGTCTGTCCCGTGCCCGGCGGCTGTCTGTCCCGTGTCCCCCGCAGCTGTGGGTGACGCGGCAGAGGCGAGCTGACCGCAGGGCATGGTACCACCTGTGTGCCCGCCTGGTGAGCACAGGGCAGGCAACACTGGCGGGGTTTGAGCTCCACATGCTACTACCGCTGGATGGAAAATTTCTGGGAGCTCTGATGTGTGGAGGAAATTTATCCAGAGCAGCAGTGCTGTGGGGACCAAGGGAGCAGACTCAGGGCCCGGCGCATCCTCCTGACAGAGCCCCGTTGTGGGGCCGCGGGCAGAGCTCGCTCCAAGAACAGAGCCCCCCATTATAAGCACGGAGACCTGTACCAGCCTTTCCCTGAGTTTCCGCAGGCTGGCGGCGCCTGCTACCTCCCCTCGGGAGCCGCCGCTTTGACAAGCTCCTCTGTAGATGTTAATGTAATCCTGAGGAACCAGGGGAAAGCAGTCAGTAAAGCAGGGAAGGGGTTCTTTTGAATTTTTGTTGTTCATATGAAGTCTCAGGAAGATTGTCTCCTTTGTGTTGGCAGAAAGAGCAAAAAGTGTTGTGAATTTCGGTGTTTGGTTCACAAAGATCACTTTTATTTCTGCCATCTTGTCATTGCTATGTGGCATTTAGATCCTGCTTGGTGGGGAGTGGAGCCCACCTGGCCCTGCCAGCGTTGTGGACACAGGAGAGAGGCTGGGCCCGGGGAGGGGGGCATGTAACATTTTCCCCATTCCTTTGGTGAGGGCCGTGTTGCCAGTCCTCATAGTGACAGTCAACAGAGGATATAGGGCCTGTGATATGCATGGGGTGAAGATGTGGGTCCTTGTATCAGCTGTGACACCCTGAGCAGCTCGTAGCCTCTAATTGTGCTCTGTGGTTTGTCAGGCTCTAATTGCTCTTTTTCTTCACTCCTTGTCAGAGAGGTCCCCCTGGTCCACCAGGCCCCCCAGGGCCACCAGGGCCACCAGGAGTTCCCGGTATTGATGGCATTGATGTAAGTGTCTCCCACGTCCTGCTTAGGAAATGGGAAATGCCTTTAGGTGTATCTGTGTTGTCTGTCAGCCTTTGATCTTCAGGAGCTTGAATCTGGCTGCAGATACATGAAGGAATTGATGGGTCTCTTGCACTCTAGTGGGCTAGAGTGAGGGGAGAAAGCAGATTTTCAGATTATCTTTGGTATAGAAAACTCAGGATTATTTATTTTATGTAATCAGCATCATATGCTGTGATTATCTACCATTAATGGGGTGTAGGGGTTTTATAAAACTAACCTCAAAAGGGATTACATAGAATCATTCATACTGAATCATATTGAGGATTTGTGAAGTTATTCCTGATAGGGGCTATCACGTGTTCCCTTGATTCCTGTCAGAAGTTTCTGTGAGGACTTCTGTTAGTCTGTAATAGAAATGATGTGGATTTAGTATTTATTTTCTACAATAAGAGTCAGCTCAGGATTTTTTCTGATAATCTGTAAATCAGTGATTTTCATGAAAGACTATAAAAGGTTATTGCAGTTCTGACTAATACCTTCCTTTTCATATCTCGGTAGGGAGAGAGAGGCCCAAAGGGCCCCCCTGGTCCATCAGTAAGTAATTTCAACTACTTTCCATTTGTTTCTGTGAGAGAAGTTTTGAGTCTTGCTTCTGCTTCCCTCTGTGAAACATGCTTAACTGTCCATTTATATCCTGAAGGGTCCAGATGGGGATGCAGGCAAACCAGGATCCCCTGGGTTGCCTGGAGAGCCGGGAGCTGATGTAAGTACACTTGATTTTCTATAATTTTTTTTTCTTTTTTCCCCAAGAATAAGTAGATAAAGCACAAGGGCTGTTGGGCTGCCACGTGGCCCTGGAGAGGGCGCTGGTCTCAGGGAGCACTCGTGCTGCGGCTCTGGAAGCCACCTCTGGTCTCGGAGCAGGGCAGAGAGGAGTGAGGAGGGTGTACTGGTGCATCTTCCCGTTCTGCGGAAAATAATAGAGAAGATCAAAGTTTCAACGTCATCTAGTGTTGATGGCCTGTTAGGCCATGCCTCTTGAATAAATTTGCGTCAATATAAATGCCTTCAAACATTTTTGGGAAACTTCGTATTTCTCTCTTGAGAGCTCCGTTAGAAAGCATTTCTTGTTACGAAGCAAGATTGTTGCATTAGTACTTAGATGTTATGCCAGGAGGTAGGCAAGCTTATGTTTAATTTACATAAGCTTTTAAAATTTTAAAAATCTAAAATACCAAAAATAAATATTATATACCATAAACAGTGTGTTGGAGGGTATTGCAAATTATATAAACGAAAAAGCCTAATATCTATTTAATGTTGTAACACTGCAAGAGGTTAGTATTTAATTTGCTTTTGGGAAGAGATTTAGTGGACATGGAGCTGGAAGAATCTTTAATTAAGCTGTAAAAATTTCATATCTGTAAGAGGAAATGGACTTTGTGAGTGACATCCCATACCACTTCATTTTTTCCTAAAAACGATACAGGCTCACAAACCATTTGTACATATCAAAACCCTATAAGCAGATCTTTAAAAATCACTGCCTCTTACAATTTTCACTTAAGGCATAGTTTTATTTTCCTTGCCAAAATTCATGGGAGCACAATCCCATGAAACAGAGCACACTAAACTTAGCCTCAGCTTTTGGTATCTGTTCACGCTTGTATATTCCTTCATGTTAGTGGATGAGTGGAAATGTAATACTAGAGTGCAATCTTTAGAAATATTGAACCTTTTTTATTTTCACTTGAAGAAAAAGAGTGAGACCTAATTGTACTTCCACTGGGTATTCAAATTTTAATTGGTTTAATTAGATTTGGAATACCTTCTGTGTTTAATTGATGAGGCAGCTCTGACTTTTTAAATCTCATTTTATTTCAAAGATTATTTCAGTGTCAGGTTTAATAGACTGTAAAAAGGTATTGCACAGTAATTGCTTGTAATGATCATGTAAGCTTTCAAAATCAAATTGCCAGAACAATTGTGTACACATTGAATTGCTGGAAGTGTACCCAAAAAAGGTGGAAGTATATGTACCAAAAAAATAAAAATATTAGATAAATGTAAAAGAAAAGCTCTGCTGGATATAAGCCATATAAGCTGACTATAAAATTGGAAAGAAAGGGAAAAATAAGAACTCCAAATTAATTCCTGCTTATAATATTTCATGTTTGGTTTTTAATTTTAGCCAGATAGAGAAATTCAAAGGGTAAATTTAAATCCAGCCTGGAAGCTTTCTGGGTTTTTGTTTTGTGTTGTTGTCAATTGAACTCTAATTTGACATAAACAACACTGAGAGTTTTTGTTTTTAACCTTAGCCATGAACTAAATTCATCAATCTCCCATTAAGTGGCATAGGATCGTGTGAGATCAAATGTTTAATTTAATTGTGATTTAACCAAATAATTCTCAGAGATACATATCAGAGGCACTGTTGTTTGTCCCCAGAAGCTATTACTTTGAACTTGTACAGTTCTATCTGTACATGTCTCTGGCAGTTACTAATTTCATTTAATAGCTTCATTTTTCTATGTTTTATAATGTTTTCTATTGTGATTAAGAAAAAACCATAACCCTTGCATTAACATTGTATATCTTACTTCCAAAGGGATTCACAGGACCTGATGGCTCACGGGGAGCCCCAGGACCAAAAGGACAGAAGGTAGGATCAAAATTATACATTAAATGATGGGTTTTTTTAAAGCAGCATTTTTGTTTGTCTCCATGTGACTGATGAGGTGCTGCAGACTTTCTTACAATCCTAACATACCTATAGATTACATAGGTACTGGCCCTTTTTCACACAGCACAAAGAAGCTTCCATTCCCACAGCCAGCAGTAAAGAATGGTGGCTGGCATTATATTATTGACATTAAGGCTGAGCATCTTCAGTAAAGTTGAGGCCCTTTCCATCTTGTATTGCAATTGTGTCATTGTGATATGCAGTGGGAACCAGAACAGTGAAACCTGACTTCATCATCAATCAAATGAAATATAAATCAGAAGTCAGAGTTACAAGCATGCTTGAGTTTTTGGGGGATGGGGGAATAAAATGCCAGAGGCTATATCTTTTTGATAGTGAGAAAGTCTTTCTATCAAGTCTGAAACCCGCATAGCATTAATGAAGTGAATAATACTTGCAGACTATGTCCACTAAATGATGCCCTCCAAAAGGTGAGAGAACATCTTCCTGTATATTGTTTACAAAACTTGATGCAAATGCCTCTTAAAAACTCATTTTTTTATCTTTTAAAGGGGGAGCCAGGACTGCCAGGTGCTCGTGGACTTCCAGTAAGTTATGCATGTAGGATGCAAAGAGGATTTTTACACCTTAAATATTATTATGAAGGCTTCTTACCACTAAATGTGGTGAAAAAAAAGCCCAAAACTATTTCTGAGGTTTCAAAGAACTCGTAAGTTGCAGAAGCAGTACTTTAAGGAGCCGTTTTGTCTTTATATCTAAGTGTGCAAATATTACTGAAAGGTTATGTTTGGTTTGTGTGCTGTAGTCCCAGGTTTTGGACTTACATCATTCTTTCCCATCTCTTTGTGAAAATGCTATGGAGATGAGAGAACCCGTGTTTCATTTCCATATAGGAATCTATAGTTATTCCTGTTTTCAACTTCTTGCCATGTGTATAAGTGGCATCACTGAAGTGTTGAGTTCTGTGAGACTTCTTGTGCTGTTTTGCAGTTATGTATGAAAACAGGCCAATATATGAGAAAGGATATGCAAAAAGTTCCAGTCAACATACAGATGGATCTAACATCTATTTTTAGGGGCTGAAAATAGTTGTGACTTTTAGGAGTTTTGCTGATAGAAGAAGTGAGTGATGACTGGCATGTAGGAATTTAGCTTAGGAAAAAATCTTAAGGAAGATGAGTAGTAGAACAAGATGACTAGAATAAATTATAATAAGACTGCATTTAATTAAAAATTATATTCAGTTTGGAGAAATTATTTAAATTCAATGGAAGAGGTATGGTATTCCAGTACAATACTCCTTGTGTATTTGTATTTTTAACCTTTTCCTATTAACTCTTGTTGAATTTATTTTTAGCAAGTATTTTGATAGTTTGCCAGAGAGAAAGTGGTAAAGTTATTCTTGAAAGTGTGACATTATAGACGTGTTCAAAACTCAAGATGAATCACTTTGTAGACACTTAAATTCTCATGGATGCTCATTCTTACCTGAAAATTTGGAAAATAGATAATATAATGGCTGGCTGCTCTGTAGGCTCAATATATGAGATAAATTTAGTCACAGAAAATGGCAGAACTGGGGTAGGTTCTAGGTAGACTGAAACCCCTACATTTTTCTGTTAGAGGCTAGAGGTGGGGTTTTTTTTGGTTTTGCTAGTTTTTTGTTTTGTTTTGTTTTGTTTTGTTTGGTTTGGGTTTTTTGTGTTTGTTTTTCTTTTGTTTTTGATGTCAACTAGATGGAATAATTTTTGTGTTGTATGTAATGCATATTACAACATTTAGCTGCAAAGAAGAGATAGTATGTTTACTCAGGTGATATGGGAAAAAATGATTAAAGGGATGGACCACCTGTCCTATGAGGAAAAGCTGAGAAAATTATTCAGCCTAGAAAAGATGTGGCTTATGGGTGAACTAAAGGGTCTGAAGGAACCCTACAAGAGAGCAGGAGAGGGACTTTACAAGGGCATGTGGTGGTAGGAGAAGGGGAAATGGCTTCAAACTGAAAGAGAGTAGTAGGTTTAGATTAGATATTAGGAAGAGATTCTTTTCTGTGAGGGTGGTAAGGCACTGCAACAAGTTGCCCAGAGATTTGGATGCCCCATTCTTGCAAGGGTTTAAGGCCAAGTTGGATGGGGCTCTGAGCACCCTAGTGTAATGGAAGGTGTCCATACTCATGGCAATTTGAACTAAGTGATCTTTAATCTCCCTTCCAAACCAAGCCATTCTGTGATTCTATGATAGGAAAAACTAGGGAGATAAAACTGAATTACTGAAATACTTGGTTAAAGTACTGTGGCATTTTAGGCTGTCAGCCAAAAGAGAAACTGAGTTGGAGAAAACATACATGATTTTAGCTCACCATTTGCAGAATAATACAAGAATGATTAATATAAGACCCTTCAAAATAAGTGGATGCACAAAACATGTCTGAAGAGGGTTAATCTCAATTTGGAGGTACAGGTGTTAATTTGGGAAAGCAGGAAACTGGACCAACTTGCCGAGTTAGAATGTAGATTCTTTTCCGAGCAGCAGGACTTTTGTCACCCTCTTTTGAGACTGTAAAAGCAATAAATGTGTTAATATTTTGGACCATTGTTCAAAGCTAAGTGATTTTGTTTGTCCTGAGACTTCAAGTCTTATAAGGTGATAATGCTTCAGTGAGCCTCAGTAGGGATTGCCATCAGAGTTGTTCTACCTCTGCTTAATAAGCAACTGAAGCTTGTATTTTCAGGTGAATCCACAGGAATATTTATAATGAGGAAAGAGAAATCCAATTTATTTAAAAGAGGAGAAAAGATGGATTTACTTAGTCAACTTGTGTCATTACCCTTGTACTTATTAAGATTTATCCTTATACCTTACGTTAGGAAGAAGCCTAGTGATTGATTTTGTAGCTTCATGGTTGTTAACCCATGCATGCTGAGTCCATATAGAGATTAATGATCAAAATAAATCTCCTAGGAGAGCCTGCATAAATGCAATTTTCCCTCTGATGAATAGCTATATGCTACTGAAGAAGTTGTGCAACTACTGGAAGATGGCCAGCGCTGGTCATCTGACCTGTAGTGAGATTATACCTACTAAAAAAAATCCACAAAAATGGAAAACCAAACAAAAACAACAACAAACCCCACAACCCTGCTTCCAAAACAAACAAAAGACCCCCTGTGGAAGACCCCAACAGAGCCCACCTACTGTAAAAACAAAACAAGCAAAAAAAAAACTCCAAGTAGAAATGGTAGTGCTAGAGTGTCGTGGTTCTGGTTTTCAGATTCAGAGACTTTCGGAGAAACTCTCTCTACAAATGTGAAGTAATGGGGCTGTTTAACCTTCGTACTTCTTTTGTTTGATCCATGAAACCTCATTTACCAGAAACATAGTGAGCACAATTATGAATCTGTGTACTGCCTACATGATTAATTGAGTGCCTAGATGTAATTATGCACTGCTTTGAATACTGTCAGTGGCTTTTTGCAAGTGGAGTGGTCCCTGGATAGTTATCCAAAGACTTCATTTTTCACAAAATCCCTTGCAAATGCTAAGTGCAAATAGAAGATCAGAAACTCTGGGCAGAACACTAATTAGTTTTAAATTATTATCACTGTTCTTCATGGTCCTCTAGTGGTATTTATCAGCTAAGTTTGGACTTCCGGGTATCTTCAAGAATGAATATTAAGGACGTAAAGTTTTATATACAGCATTTGCTTCTCTGCTTCTGTCATCTTTTCTTCTCCAGAATGTATCCTGGCAATCTCTTATCATCCTCTTTTTTGTACATTTTTTTCCTGCTTCATCATTTTGTTTTAATTCATTCTCTTTGTCTCATCTCTTTGAGATGACAGGCATACAAAGTTCTTAGAATTCTTGTGATTAATTAATTTTTTTTTTATTAAAGTAATTTAAATATGCTGATGTCTCTTACCTGTCCTGGTAGATGGACCTGGGGCTGCTGCACTAAGTGCATATATTGCACTTTTCAGTCTATTCCCCCTCTTAATTCCCTCTAACTTTCTATGAGCTGATGTTTTGCTAGTGATTTACACATATGCCATATATGTGTTTATGTATTTAGTGACAGAGAATTTGAAAATATTTTATAGTCTGCTAAAACACAGTGTCCAGCACAGGGGACCCTTACAAACACCAGGCTCTTTGTGGTGGATGGCAGGGGTATTTACCAGATTACAGGGTAGGTGCCTCTGAGGCAGGAGATTACAGACTCTGGATTCCTGCCCAGGTCTGTGCGCTCCAGGTGCTCTGTGGGTCAGATGAGCACCTCCATAGCAGGCAGCAAGCACCTGGGCATGTAAGGCTGCAGTCCCAGGTTGTATGGAGAGGCTTTCCCTTTAAGACACAGGCAGGGGAAGGAACATGGGCAGCTGGCTGGGACAGGAACTGCTCTGTGTCCTTACTGATGATTGCCCTGCAGCTGCTCTCAGCTTTGCAACTTGGTCAGCTTGTAGGGAGTTCATGGCAAGAAGGGTGGAGCAGCTGTGTGAGGAGGCATTGATTGCTGGGGGAGGGTCCCTGCTTTTTGCAATCATAATTACCAAGGTGAGGAGATGCAGTGTCATTACCCTGCATGAGGAGTGGTCAGAGTTGGGGACAGCCTTCTCCTGGGCTGCTATGTGGGCTGGAGGCATGTAGCTGCTTCTTTTGGTATCATTGACCTTCCCTGCCACTGCTAGGGGGTGTGTTAGCAAGGGGTACTCCAATGAGACCTGCAAGCAGATGGTTTCCTTCTTTCAGAGGCAGGGGATATTATAATATTGAATATGTGACACAGTGAAAGTTTGACTTGTATTGTCAAATATAGATACGCACAATATGATGAGTTGTAGCAAGGAAGTGTGAAGCATTAGCAAAGGGATTATGTAGGGTATGCAAGGTTACTTTCTGCTGTGTCTTAAATGGTTGAAATGGGATGATTCTGATGAATGCTTGAAATTTTCCCTGTGTTATACTGACTTTTCTAAACAGCCTTGCAAATGCAACTCTGAATTGATATTCTGTGGCTTTTTTGTGCACATTCAGCCCAGGAGCCTTATTAGATCAAATCTCCTGAATATTTAAGTATATTTGAGATTTTGTATTTTAGTGTTTCATACATATCACCAACACTGTTCTCCATAAAATTTTCCATTTGCTTTAATGGTGCAAGACTGAGGGATCTGTTTTCTTAGAGGAAGTATATCACCCAAATAGGCAGAAACACATTAGTATCTTGGATATTTCTCATTAAAATGATTCAAAACTATACTCAAGGAAAATGAAAACAGAAGTCTGGCGTTCTTTCTAATTACCAGCAAACATAAGTTTAATGGATTTAGGTCTCAGGGAAGCACCGTGGGGGGAAAAAAGTTCACTTTTATTAGAAATTCAAATGTACCTTTAGAAGGAATTATTATAGCATAGATGTATTTGTCATGGTACTAAACACAAAGACTTTAATGTCTTCATTCCTTTGTGGAAGAATATATGTTTATAAATATGTGTAATGATACTGCAAGGCATGTTCATCAGTAATTTAATTTTCTCTACTGACATCGATTACTTAATAATAAAATTGATTTTTAGTAGTAGACAAGTTTTCAAAATGATTTTGCAGAATCAAATGAGGAGATTTTTACACCTTTTTTATCTGAAATACTCTGTTCCTGGAAAACAGCTTTACTAGGTTTGGAACCCTCCCCATATTTCTGATCTTTTTGTCATATTTCACAGGGCAAGGGGCTTCTTGGACCACCTGTAAGTATGAATTTTACAATTCATAAATATACTCTCCAATGAATCTGTTTGAATATTTAATAAAGCTATTAAACTGTAATTAAAAGTAATCCAGTGAAAAAAGAGATGGCTTTAATCCTGATGTTCTATGTCTATTATGTATGTTTTCTTCAGCTACCTCTGAGGTTGTGTAGGTCTGTGGTATATGGGGCAAGAATATTGGTGTCTGAAGGCACAGCTTGTTTGTGAGAATTACCTGTTCTCAGTCCTTTGATGTTTGTTACATAGGTATTATATGGTATAAAAATACTATTTACTTTGGTTGTTCTAGGGTCCAGCTGGTGCAGCAGGACTTCCCGGGGAAGTAGGTCTTGCAGGTCCACCTGTAAGTACTACTGCAGGTTTATTCAACTGCTAGAAGGTATTTAAAGAAAATATGGGCCATCTAAATACTATTTGGGCTATCACAGCGTTTTCAAACAGTTGTTTTGTGTTTTTTTTCTCTGTGGTGCTCTCTGGTTGTAGAAGGATTATGTTTGAAGCTCAGTGATAAGGACAATGAGTAGCACAAAGTTGGGGCCACCTGTCAGATTAGAATCAAATGTTTCAGAGTGTCTCATACTCTACTTCTCTTATTCAAGGAAAGCTGAAATCAAAAAGCACACCTGACAGAAATACAGGAAATATAAACCTTAATTACTTAAACTAATGATTTCATTTGCATACCAGTGAACATGGCAATTCAGTATTTCTTCTCTGGCTCATTTTAAATGTGGCTCCATCTATTGACCTTACTGCTAAACTGTGCACTCAGTCTCACCACACTGTCATGTTTTGACACCACGCTTTACTGAAATGGAAGCTGAAACCAATTGGCACTTTTCTACTTGAAATCTGAAATAGCATTAAAATGTGTAATAAAATCTACTTTTTAATGCAATTATAAAAATGAATTTAAAAAGAATATTAAAAACTGCCAGTTTGTTTTGGAAGATGATTCATCTAACCCACTGTCTTGTCTGTAGGAGGGGCAAGAATGGATACCAAGGGAAGTGTAGAGGATATTTATAAAATGGCATCTTTCTGTCTACTGTCACACATTCTGGCAGTTAGTTGGTAGTTCAGAGAGTGCCTGAATCAGAGATTCCATATGTGATGCCTTTTTGAAAGCTGCATGTGAGCCTATCCTCCATTAATGCAGTCAGCTTCTGAATCCATTTATATCCAAAGCCTCTGTAACACATGTAATAATGAGCTCCAGAATGTAATTATGTATTGCATGGAAAAGAATGGCTCTATAGGTCTCATGTTTTGAGAATTAATTAGTAATTTTTCTATATTCAATATGTTTATTGCATTTATGGCTTAATGAAATGTAAAAAGTAATATTGAAATTGTAATGTTAAGTTAAAAGGTAGTCCCTGCCCAAGTTTTGGATCTATTTTAATTACAAACCTTCAGAAAAAATAATTTGCAGAGGTTCCACATTGTCTTTATGAGAGTGCTCAGCACAAAATTTCACAAACAGGAAAAAGTTCTAACTTGGTAAATTCATCTTGTGCTCTGAAAAAGTGGATTTTTCATCTCTCTCTACTTTTGCCAGTTACTAGAATTCTTTTTGTCATAACTTAATAGCAGTTATAGAGGAGGAGTGCATAGATGAACCTGTGGTCAGATGTTTCAGGTTTCTAAAGCAGGTGAAAATGTATTTGTTTTCCTGTGACTCCTATTTCACAGCATGGCTGCTGTTCTACTAAAGTAAATAGTTGTCCCATTCTCTTCTGGGAGCCGTGATGTTAAAACATCTGAGTTAATGTTTTAACTGCCTAGCTAGTCTGTCCTTCTGTAGCCACCAAATTTTTCCTTGTTGTTGTGTGGTCTGAATATGTGACTACTGGTTGTTATTATTACTGTCACTCAGCTAAACTACTTTACCCTTTTTAAGGGAGATCCAGGAAAAAGAGGCCCACCAGGGCTACCAGGACCTCCAGGTCCTCCGGTAAGTGATTATGTTTAATATGTGCTTACATCTGAATTTTGTCTTGTTGCTGCTTGAGCAAATTTCCTCCCCAAGTTCTACAGCTGAATACTGACTTTAGTATATCAGAAAGATTTTGATCTTCCGTTTAAAAAGCAAGTTTCCACTCTTTATGGTTGTAAAAAGGTAGTTTGAAATGCAAATTGTGTAACTTCTGTCATGATGCCTCCCCACTTCTGTAAACTGCAAATACACAGGTTTTAAATTCCCCTGTGAATCACAATACTGTAAATGTAGTCTTTGTTGGGCCTCGCTGGTATTACTTCAGTAGAGGCAGGCTTTTCTCTGTTAGGACAAGAAAAAAATATTTGGCTCATGAGACAGAAATATGTATGTCCAGGTGGGTTGAGTTGCAATGTCTTTCTTGCAGTCAGATCTGCTGCTTGCAAGGAATAGAAGAAAGCTTTCCAGCAGTGCTTTGCCTCTCCAGGAGGCCAGCTACCTTTTTTTAACCTCTTGGGAGGAGGATGTGTGTTACACCTCTGTTGTGTGGCAATTTACCTGCCCAGAGAAATGAAATGGAGAATTTGGCAGACACCTCTGGGTGCTGGGAAATGCAAACTGTTCGGAAAGGTGTTGTGCTAATGTACTTTTAAAAGCTGTACTGTTCCTCTGCTGGGAACCTCCTCTCCCCACTCTTTAGGGACAGACCCTAAATACATATGCTTTATTTATGCAATGTTACTTATTTTCATGAAAGGTGCCAGAGAATTGGTGGAGGTATTTTAAAAAACATGAATGATAAATTTGAGAACAGTAGTTTGGAAACAAGTGGAAATGAATAGTGGCGTATATTTTATTCCTTAAAGTTTTGTCTGTTTTAGACTTCTGAGGTGTCACAGTCCCACTCCAGTTGATGACAGTACCCAAATACTCTTGGCTTTTTAAAAATTCTTCTGCATATAAGAAGACCATTCTTTAAGGAGCTCATTCCTTAAACTCTCCTGTGCTTTTCTCTGAAACAGTGTGCTCCCTCCCACAGGGCTTCAGAGAATCCAGATGCTGCTGTGAAGTAATCTTTCTCCCTGTTGTGCCTCATAGACCTCATAGCTTCCATCAAGTGTTTGATTTAATATGAGAAAAGGCCTTCCCCCCCACTGAGTCCCTCTCACTGCACACTGATGTCTAGTTTATTGCAACTAACATCTACCAATACTTTTGGGAAGATTGTTCTCCCTGTAAAAATAATTTTCTCTGTAAAGGCCTCTTTTGGTGAATGACACTAAGTTATTCTTATTATAGAAATTGCCCTGATTTCTGTAGGAAACTAATGGGGTTTGGACATATTTGCTCTATATTTAACAGAAAGTATGTTTGAGGTAGTTTAAAAAACAAGAGAAATACTTGGGATTTTTTGAAAAGTTGTGCTAAGTTAGAGGATGGGACCTCAGTCCTATAATAAAATCCTACAGTTAAGGTACTTTTCATGTGCGAGATCCTTTGGTTAATTGTATATCTGGTTCCAAGTGTAGATAGTAGTTTTGTCTAATCCTTGTGTCTAATCAATGAGTCATGTCTGGTTATTCTTGTATTGCTGACTTTGATTAATTTAATTTAGGGAACAATTGGCCTGCAAGATGGCGACGTGTTGGTAAGATTATTGTCCACGTTTTTATTTCTTTTTAAGTAATCTCAGACAATCTTATTCAACCTATGTGCTAATAACTATGTGAATGCTTTTCCAGTGTCCCAGTGCTTGTCCGCCAGGCCGTCCAGGACATGCTGGCTTAATGGGTATGAAGGTAAGAGAACTTATTTGTTCCAGCATTCCTTCCAGAGATGCCATCTCAAGGCACTAGGAAGGGTAATTACTAACTTGAAAAAGGGCATTTCACTGTTAATTTCATAAAAGG
>VWYI01045584.1:0-23945 GCA_013399455.1 Anthoscopus minutus
AAGGAGAAGTTGAACTAGAGTTATGTTGTGAGAACACACTGGCTGGAAAGATGTGAGGAAAGCTCTTTTTGTTTGCTTATTTGGGACACATATCTGAGTGTAGAAACAGGAATTCAACCTCAAAAATATCTTCCCACACCAGAGTTTACACTGTTGGAATGTTTTATGATCCCATTTATGAGACTAAGTATGAATTTTAGAAGCACTGTGAAGGCAAAGAGATCTAGACTGATAAAAAGGAAAAGTGTTGTAGAAATTTCTTTTGATTGAGCTTGGTTTTCTGCTCCTCTGTGAATAACTACCCTCTAACTAATACAATTGTTCAGAGCTAGGGATGGCTTCAGGAGTTTAGAGTAAAATGAGATGAAAAGCATTCTTGTGGTATCTAATAAGCACTGTGAAGATACAGTATGAGATTCTAAACCAACTTTTAGATATGTTAGAGGCAAACTTATCAGAGAGTGCCTTTAAAAAACAAACAAAGGCTGGAGATGGAGATAGAAATGGCATTCTAAAACCCTTAAAAGTCTGCATTTTTTTCCTGTTTGCTAGAACAGAATGCATTGCCTTTTGCTTAGAATGATTTCTTTTATCGATACAAAACTCAGGTCTTAAACAGCATCATTCCATTTTGTTTATCGTACTAGAGAAAGTTATGCAGTCTTGCAGAGCCAGTTGATACACCTCCATCAGTGGCATGAATACTTGTTCTCTTAGTAATGAGACCCAGTTTTGGGAGAAAAAGGCTAAATACAGCGTGAACTGATGGAGTCTCCTTTGGACACTTGACTAGCATGAGTGGGATCACACGTGAGAAGGGAACGGCCACTGATAGTGGTGTGCTCTTTCTTCCAGCAGGCTTCAGTTAAAATTCTAATCCAGCAGCTTTTTTTCCTCACTTTCTTTTACGTTTAATCTCATTCATAGGATACGATTACGTTTCATCTCATAGGATATTCAGGTTTCACTGCAAGATGATACTATAAGGAAGCTTACTATAAAAAGACAGGGTGGGATGTGGTTTCCAAGTCTAACAATTCTCATGCACTTGAATAATCCTCGGTTAATTTTGAGGTATTGAGTTGAGAAGTGTGTAATTCCAAGCCTTGCAACCCCTAAAAAGGGAAAAAATATTGTCTCCTGTAGTTTTTGATAGCAGCTGTCATATCCCCATTAAAACCAAATTAGTGCAGGATAAACTGTCATCTCACAATAGCACCTTCAGTAGATTTTGTTGCCTTCCATTCTGTGTTCTGCATTTTGACAGTATTGTTTGGACTACAAATTGAGAGGTTATTGATTTGTGCTTGAACTTAATGTTGTACAATATTCAAATTAAGTATCCTTGAAAGAAGTGGTGCTCTTTCATTATCACCTGTGAAGCTGTGATGTGAAAGATAGTCAGAATCCAAGGCAGTCAGCAGAAAAAACAGTGAGCTCTTAAGACAGGGTTATCAGCATCATTCTCAGGTGGAAGATCCCAGACTATGTATATGCTGTCATAAAGGACAAAATATTTCACTCATTCTTGCACTGCCTATTATCTTTAAAATGCAAACACATTTATCTATGCCTCACTTGACATGTGTGAATGCTGCCTCTTTCATTGTTAATATTTGCCTAGTTGCAATCATGGAGTGACTGCTGGTGTGCTTAGGGAACCTTTTTTGACCCTCTGAACTTCATTATCTATTTGTACCTACAGTGTCCTGTTGCCACATGGCTTGTTTTGTTTTTGTTTTTTTTGGTCAGTTGTGGGTGAGTTTGGGTTCAGGTTGTTGTTGTTGTTACTGTTGTATTTTAGTAATACAGTTATTTATTTGGGTTTGCATTTATATTGAGACAAATGGATAGCTAATGCTATATTTTATAGCATGGTGTGTTTCATTCTCTGTCATTTTCTTTTGTGGATCTGTGCATTTTATTCCAAAAGCAGTGCAGTGCAGTGGGCTGATGTTCTGGACAGCTTTCACAGGTCTGAAAGAATGAACTTACAGAACAGCTTCAAAAACTTTCCTGATTTTATAGAATATCTTATTCTTATGTATTATTATCTCTTGTATTTTTGTAAGTCCTTTTATCATAATCTTTTTCTGATAGCTTAAGAAGCCCAACAGAGCTTATGATGAGATACAGGCATAGCATTGCTGACTGTATAGCACTAAATGGCTGCAATGCAGCTGGAAGCAAGATGCTAGCAGGAACATGTTTATTTCTCTGTCTACTAAACTTCCATTGATCAAAAAGCAATTAACACCTAAGACTAGCATATTAACTATATTTAACTTTGGAGTTAAACTGTGGACTTTTTGGACTAGAGATGAAAAAAAATTTAGAAAGGAGGAAGCCTTAAAAAAAAGAAGTAATAAGAATAAATTTCAGTTTTATGCTTAGGAAGATATGAGAATACTTAAATTTTTTTCAGCTCAAGTTATACATTTCCAAAGGAAAATAAAATAGTTTTACTTTGTTTTAAACTGTGTGCTGTTGCCGTTGCAAAGCTTTTCATACCAGACAGTAGAAATAAAAATGGTCAATTATAGAAACAGGTATTAACTCTTTGCCTAGTACTTTCATGCAAAGATTTCAAAGAACTTTGAAAATATTAAACAATGTCAAAAAAAGGAAAGGAAAAAAAAAGAACCAAACGGCTTAGGAGAGAAACAAAGAACTTGTCCTGTAGTAGGACAGGCTGGATCCACACAAGTCTCTTCTGAATTTCCCATTAGCTTCATTAGGTTCTGTCCTAAGGATATTGTGAATGCTGTGAACAGACTCCTAGGTTCTGCTGTAGTTATTGTAGCAGCATCTGACCCTCTTGGCAGTTCTGAGTCTGAGTGTCTTGCTTCAAAAGGCATGGAAAATGCGTCTCTGGAAGTACAGTCTAATTATACCAGCAACCAGACTGTAGCTTATTTGCAAAGTTAGCTTACTTCCCTTTTAGAGAAGAAAAAGAATATCCATTATAGGAGCAGGCATGCATTGCATTCCTCTGCCTTTTCAGGTATAGAGCTGATGAAATTTTTTTTTCAGCACTTAGGAATTTTTCAGAAAACAGCATAAGAATGCCCCAGATGTCAAGAAAGTAATTTGAGTTCATTCTTGTTGTTGTTGTTCTGTTCAAAAGAGGATGCTTTGATTCAGTGAGGACTATTGGACTTAAATTTTTAGCATTCAAAATTTGTATAACTGGTAGATATTTTAGCCATTGTGTGGTCCAGAATGCTGTCTTTTCAAGGAGGGAGTGGCTGGGACAGCCAAAAAGCTCACTCATTAGATCTGAAATAGCCAAGCCTAAATTTTCATCAGAAACATTGGTGAGAGCACAGTGTGACAATCATGTTTTCCAGGAGCAATGCCAACTTAAGCATCCCTTTCCCTGCCTGCAGCTACTCATGAACCAGATGGGAAAACTTTTTTTAAATGAANCTATGTGAACACAAGGGAGGGGGTAAATGCAGGGGCAGATATGAGCTTCTGATCACAGAAGGAGGGTTAGTGGCTGCTTTTTAAGACAGCTTTTTTTTCTTCATGAAAGAAATTCACACTGAGATTGAGTTTAAAGTTCTTGCTGGTTTGAAATGAGCAGAAGCTTCATGTTCAAAAATTGTAGATGTGATTTATGGGTGGAAACACACAAAACACTAGAAGTACTTTTGCATTGCTATTAACCTATAAATTATTTTGTTTCTGTATGACTGCAATCCCCTTCCCAGGAAAAACAAAGTGAGGTTCATATAGCCTTGAGGAGCAAATTGAGCATGTGTTAAATTGTCAGCAGGTCAGGTGAAAGCCACAAAATAGAGAGCGACTTCCATAAAAAGAAGGCTGAAGTCTTACATCTTCAACTGCTGTATGTCAACATGGTTCAATTAATTTCAGGGGAGCAATTCCAAATTATACTGATTAAGTACCTGTCCCAACAGAAACATACAGCTGAATTATTTTCTGTTATATATGCCAGGCAGTGCTTATGGCTGAATTCACATGCATAAAAATGCTGGTTTTTTAGTAATTTTTCTCAATATTTAGCTCAAACAACATCTTAGGATTATCTAAAAAACTACTTGAAGGTGTTTTAAAGTATTTAAAGACCAAGGGATGTTTAATCACCATTCACTGTAAGTATAAACTGAACAAAGACCTAAATTGAATAACACAACTTGGTGCTTCTAAAAAAGTATATTTGAGAGGATGTAGAAGGGAGAAATGTAAATAATAAATACACTTAGTTAATTTTCATGTAGAGGGTTAATTTGGGTATGTATCTCAGAGCAAACTCTGTGGAGTCAGCGTTTTCTCTCTTTGTCAACATCCATACCACTGGGGAAAGAAAGCTTACCACATTTTCCTGATTATACCAAAGACTTTTGTGATGATTTAAAGCATTGTTCTGTAGATGAGTCAGAGGAACAATTAACCATTGTGATGGATATTCTTTATATTTATGCAGTTCTGTGCTAAACTCCTTTTGTATCTCAGAATCAGGATGTTGCTGTTAGGCTGACACCTTAATCAGCAGCTAGCATCTGCTGCTTGAAGGAAATGTTCCAAAAACACAGCAGAACATAGATTCATCATCTGAAGGAATTAATATAATGCTCCAGAAAGCAAGCCCGTCTTTCACCTACAAAGTTAACTTCATAGACAGTCTGCACTATCATCTGGTAGTCATGAGTTCACATAATGAGTGCTCTCTGTGAGACATCTGCTGCACTCTGAAGAGTCCACACAGAGCAAATGTGCACAACTTGGGCATAAAATGGAAAGGAATAGCAAAAGAATGAGTTTGTATGTGCTTCTATTTAGGTATCTCTTGCTCTGATCATGGAATAAAAACTGATAATTTTATTCTGTATTTCCAGTAGGCTGTGCCTGACTAGAATCATCCTGCTCTCCAATACTTTGAGGATGCCACATTACAGAGCCCAAACTTTAAGGCTCAAGTTCATGTTGGCTCCAGCTGCCCAGAGAAAAGTGTAGTCTTCCAGTTTACAGTATTTGTCTTATGCTCCTGATTTTATACTTGTTGCAATTAGTCTTCTCTATGTAGATAAGTTTCCTGTTTAACATGAGATTCAAGATTAACCCCAGATGCCCTCCAGGAAATGTTTCCAGAAGTTTCAGGCAGAGAGTGAAAAGAATGGATGTTTCGATAGAGCAGCAGCTGCATTTGTCATTCTTACAGTGCACCAACTTGGGAAAGAATGTTTTACATGGATCACTGATGGATAAATTGATCCTACAATTATAAACCAATAGTGACTGGGATGACAGCAACAAACTAATTTGGTTTATAATCATTAGCCAGAAGTTTTAAGTTGCTATAATAATTAGGCCTTAAAGACTGATAATTTTATAGGCAGCTTTCAGCCTTAGTTTTTGAAATGTTCCTTTTCCTTGATTGGCACTCTTGTGGATAAGAACTTCTTAAGCCAGGAGTAATATCACTTCAGCACCACTGAATTGATTGACAAAGCTAGAACTGCTTGTAGCACCTCCTACCTCAGCAGTGGAAAATTTAGTATCTCCTACCATTCTTTTCTTTTATCTGTTTGCAGTTTAGTACAGCCTTACTAGGAACATCCCACCCTCCTAGATACTCAGTTAAGTGACTCCTGACTTGAATCGTTATTTTGCTGTTATGCTGCCACAGAAAAATGTTATTAGAAGAAAATTATGTCATAAAAGAAAAACCTCAACAATTCCATTCGTTTGTGTACTCAGGCTGTTCTTCCCTTTCATACAATTACTGACGTCATCCCATGAGTGTATATGACACATTAAAGACAGAGAAGATGAAGATCTGCCCATAAATTAGCCAAGGAGAAACTCATAATTGCATGGCTAAAAATGTCAGGGAGTTAAACTGTGACCTGTATGATTGTAGCTGGTGAACAAAATCCCCCTGGTGCTAGTGGGGTGTGTGGTTGGACATTTCAGCCTTACAATAGCTGCTCCCTATGGTGCTGCAGGATAGGGAGATGCTGAGGCAGATACAGAGCTGTGGGTGCAGATTCTGTAGATACACTGCTATGTCTTAGCCCATGACAGACTGTTAGTACAGACTGGAAGAGATCCAGGTTTTTCTGATTCCTTGCCTTTAACCAAAGGATTAAAATGTCTTTTTAAATAATAGCAGCAAATCATTGTGGGTGGCTGTGAAAGGAGACAGATGACAGTAAATGCTGGCTAGGCAATTCTGCTCCTGGGAGAACACTGTTCTCTGGAAGAGTTTATCAGAAAACCTATTTTTATATAATTTTTGTCATCTATGTGGTTTTTTGTTTGTGCTAAGTTATCAGACAATCATCCCACATATTTAGGTTTTTGGTTATGGTCTTTCTTTGCCCTTATTTTTGGTGTTTTTAATATAATACAGGTCCAGCAACACTACTGGGATCACTTACATTTTGCTAGAGAACTGGTAGCAGTAACATTTGCAAAAGATTCCTCATACCACAGACTTTTTTTGTGCTTATTTTTACTTCCTCTCTCTGCCCTAGACAGTACTTTCTCCATACATTGCTGCATTGATGTGCAATTCAGGCAGAGAGCTTGATGGACTGATGGCTCTTTAGAGTAAAGAGGGAGTCACACACTCGGATCACTTCAACCTGAGGCCAGCCTAGAGAGAGTTTTTGGGGGTCCTGGTCCAGTCTGACTATTTGGGTTGCTTCCTTCTCGTTGCTCCTACCTGCAGAAAGGCACTTCTGGAGAGGAACAGATGATGTATTTGAGGACTCTGTCTCTTTCTACCAGCTGCTGTTGTTCCATGATTCCACAGGGAACCTAGCTTGCCTACATGAATTAAGCTAAATTAGGAAGGTAGAGTGAAGCCCATAATCTTTTGATGCTTCCATTTTCAACTATGCAATTCAGGACTTAAAAATTAACTGCTCAGGAAAGCATAAAGGCTTACAGGAATGAGCCATATACATATGAAAACTTGAATGTTTGAGTTCTCTTTTACAAGTTCCAGAAAATCCAATGACATTTTAAAGTACAATAATTGAAGGGGGTAGGGAAGAAGAAGGGGTCATCCAAAGTTTCTGAACTTTCTGAAATATTTAGCTTATGTTTTGGGTAAATAGCTATGTTGCTGCTTGCAGTTTGTCAATGTGTTGAATTCTGCCTGATTCATGAAGAGAAAGTTCATTAATTAGAAATAACTTACTCTGTGAGACAGCACACAAAGCATTACAACCATGATCAGATTATCACTTTATAAATCAAAGACAAATTAGTGCAGGCATATGGGTGAAGTATTTGCAAAGTGTATGTTGAGCATAAATCTGTGGGGTTTTTATAAATGGTCACTGCAGTTTGTACTGAAGCAAAAGTTATTGTTAAGGTTAAACTTCAGTAGCTTTGTGTGGTACACCAGGGCTCTCTGATGCCTTGATTACATTTTTTGGTGAATGCTGGCACTCATTAAAAGTCTGATGTGGAATTATAGGGAGGGGGCTGTTTGTGCTGACAGTGAACAAGATGGTCTAAATACAAGGAACAAACAAGGTGCCTGTGCTACATGGCACACAGGACATTCCAGTTACGTTATTGCAATATCACAGTTTCTGGTAGATGAGCTTGTTACTCTGCAAGACTTTCTGTCATGCTCCTGGACATATGAGGGATTTATGGTGAAACTATCTAGAGCCACATTTGAGGCACACAGAAGTTGCATGTTCCTTAGTTGTACAGTTACACACCTCAACGAATCCAGTTCTGTGACTCTCCAAGTAGACTGTCATTTGGATTTAGTAATAGCTTCTGTGCCCAATTTTGTGATATGTATAACAGTAAAAGAAAAGATAAATATCCTTAATTCAAGCCCTTTGAAAAGGGAAAAGACTCCCTTTGACTTCCATGTAATTTTTATATAACCTAACTAGAATTATTTCTTAACATGTAGGATCAAAAAATGAGTCTGTAGAAAAGAGTATGCCTCCTACTGCATCTCCAGAAATAATTTCTGGTCTTTGATCATCTCAGCTTTTGATGCTAGTGGAAATTATTGGTGACATTTTGACATTGAAAAGCTGTAAAGTGAAACAGAGGGTATAGGTTGTTATGAAGATATAAAGGGAAGTCTAGTGAGCAATGGTAATGACATCATAAGTCTTAACAGCAATTTGTCTGGACTTTTAATGACAATGATAAAATTCTGATTTGCTAAAATAGAAGCAAAAAGGATAATTCTGCAATTCAGCCAAATGGCACAATAGAACAGTGAATTGCATTTCATTGCATTTATTGCTGCACTGCATAAAGGCTGTCACTTCTTCCAGGTATATGGTCACAGTGCGTATTTGAAATGCAGATTGTTTCCCTGTGTGCTGTTTTGGTAAAGAAGCTGAGACATAACCAAAATTCTGCTGTGGGTCTCATGATCTGGTATAGAGGTTTGATCATTTTTGTTGTCCTTGAAAGAGCTGTGGATGCTATGGCTCCAGGTGTCAGTAAATTACTTAGACCACCACACAAAAAATGGGAAACTGTATAATTCCGTATCTCAGCGAATACCTCAAACAAAACTGAGACCTGAAGATTTTATCACAAAATGGGTCAGTCCATGAAAAAAGTGGGAAATTTGGTAACCCTTGTTAAGAAGCCTGAAAAATTACATCATGGACTGGAGAATTAGCTAGATTCATGTATGTCTCTAGCATCAGTAAGAAGTAGCTGTACCTAGATGTTTTGTAGAAACCTAGATGTTTTGTAGTTTCATCTAGAAAAACTTAGGAAACAGAACTTTTCTTGAAATTCAAGAGACGAATAAGGAAGTCAGTGTTCTAGATTATTTTACTTTGTTCCTCAGTAGCTTCTTCTTGTATAATGTTCTTAATTGAGGTCCAAAATAGAATCCTAGCTGGCTTGTCAGATTCTTTTCTGTATAGAGCTATAAATGTATGAAAAAGGTTTTGCTGTTCTAAGGCTGCTGGTTTTGGCCTATGTTGCTCCTGAGTAAGATGGTAAAAGCTTCTTGCATGGATAATAATAGTTTAATTGGTCTGATTTTGTGCTTGTTTAACAACTTGCAAGGAGCAGTAAAATGAGTCCTTGAAAAGCATTTGCTATGCAAGATGAGTCCAGCAGCTGAAGGACAAACTTCATAACAAAGTCAGGAAGCCAATCCACCACTGCTCTTGTTTCTTTTGGAATCAGGGTAGGTATAAAACACAATCACCCATATATGACAAAGGCACTCCAATTTGAAATGCTTTTCTTTGCTGAGAAAATCACTTTCACAGTATAGATCCATTGCTATTTCTGTCACTGTAAAATCTCTGTATCCTACAGAGAACTGTTACTCTCTTTACCTGACCCTCTACAGTTTGTGTTTCAAAGCTGAAATCCAGGGCATTCATTACTGACAATTCAATTGGTGTATTCTTTTCAGTTCACCTCATACACTGCTCTCAAATTCATCTGAAAATGTGAAATAGCCTGTTGAATTTTCCCCTTGATGATACCACAATAGATGTGAAAGAAGAGCCTTCAGCATAAGGCTTCCTAAGTGTTAGCAGATCATGAAAATTGGCAACAACTGTTGTGCCGAGTATCATAACCTGCAAGAGGAAGGCCAGCAATTCCACAGTGATGAGAAGAGAGTGCTTGGTGTTTGAGCTGTGGTCACATTTGCCTTTCAAGTCATTTGGGCCTCCGTGCCACACTTTTCAGGAGAAGAAAGCTAATGCAGCTGCCTTTGTTAATCAGTCAGTATGACCCAAGCCCTCAGGGAGGCAGGCAAAGGCAGATATGTACTGAGACACACAATCCTTGCTGATTAACAGTGAAAGCTGGTAAAGTTACTCTCTAAGCCTGTCTGGCCCATCAGCTGCAGAAATGTAATTTAGATGATTATCTACATGCCCATTAAACCTTGTGACCTGTCACTAGTCTGTTTGAAGTTTGCCTGCTTAAACTCGCTAATAGGAGGAATAGAAGGATTAACTCAGAGGTCATGAAATAAGAGATCAGCAAAGAAGATGACAAAAGAGCAGAGGAAAACTTCCTACAGCATGTATTTTGTAAGAAGAAAGAACACAGTACCATGATCATCTCAGCAGATACTGTTACTTTATGGAGCAAGCAAGCCATCTGGAATTCAGGCCATTTAATCCTTGTGTGTATGTGCTTTCAATCTATTTTGTTTAGCTGCACAAATAAAATGAACTACCTGTGTAATGACAGTTGTCAACTTAGGTGTTTACTAAATATTATGCAACATAAAAGACTGTGGAATGCTAGTGGACAGTGTTTCTGATTTTGTTTTGTTTTCTGTTTGTTTGTTTCTGATTTTTGTTAGAGTGTGTAGATATAAACAAGGGAAAAATTTAAATCAATCACAGCAGGGTAGCTGCAGTAAGGTCAGCATCAAGTCCAGTCTTGTTCCCTTTAGGATACGAAGCTCCAGCCTTTACAGATGCCTGTTAGCTTTAGGAATATGAATTAAAATCTTACCCAGTGATCTATTTTTGTTTGTTCAAATTGAAATAAATATAAACATTTATTATAATCTGCCTAAATTATTTACAGAATGTTGCAATGAAAGTGGTGACCAGTTAAAACTAAACTCCTAGAGAAAAGATGGGATGCATTACAGAAAACAGAATGGGATACATGTTTACCTCAGTAAGGGTGACCTAGGATCTGACTAGTTACTGGGAGAAAATGAGCTTGAACTTCAAATGGAGTCTTGAAGGTCATTTACTTACTTTTACATATACTACCACTCTTGAAAGGAGTCCTTGCCATTTTGCTAAACACAGTCGGTCTTTTTGCTGAGAAACATTGGTTGGGAGCAGATTTCACTGTATTTCAAAGAAGAAAAAAAACATTCTTCTCATGCTATGTTTGGATCCCTAGGTTTTACAATATTAGATCTCTTTATAAAGAATTATTGTGGTCTATTTTGCAATACTTTTGGTATTTATTTATTTATATTTTTGTTCATATAGTTATGATTAAGCATAGTTCTGTTTCTCATTTAATTGTGTTGAATGAAGCATATTTTCCATTTATCTCAGACTGTTCATTTACATGTACAGCTCTGTATGAAACACAGCAGTGTGCTACTGGCAGTATTCAGTGCTGTAGCAATTAATTTTAGAACCTGAGACTTTCCCTCCCAGTGTTTTTAGTATTTTTGTGACTGATAATGCAAACTCAGATACCTCAGATTTTTGTGACTGATAATGCAAGCTCAGATACCTGATGCTCTGAAGCTAATGCCTATATTTTGTAATAAAATGCATAAATTTTAAAATTCCACTTTAACCATCACCTGAGGATGCCTTTCATGTTAATCCGGTTACAAATTTTCCAAATTAGTGTCAACCACAGTTGGATCACCCATGTAAAACTGTCAGTCTTCATATGTTGACCACACTGGCAGTGGTTTTCACCTTGAAAAATATAAAAGTTTTAGGAGAGAAACAAACTTCCTTTGCTGATCATAAGTCTTCCATTGAGTGGCATGTACTCAGCTGTTTGCAACCAGACTGCTTCAGAGGACAGAAGTTATTCATAAATCTCATTCCATTGGTGTTGTCTGAAAAATAGATGCCAATATCTGCTGGGAAGCCTTTTAGAAAACAGATCAAAGGCTTCTGGAGTTTATTTAAGACGGAGCAGTTGTGAGTGGCTTAATGTCTGAGCATGGCATGAAAAGTGAAACAGCCATGACAATGAGCCACCATATGCAGAAGTCCTCTGTTCAGTGAAGAATTTGAGTCATATGTGGTACAGGTGGACTGTTGTCTCAGCATGTCTTTCTGTTATTCCTTTGTCTCTAGGGAAGGCATTGCCTCCTCTGTCTAAACCCATTAAAAAGGGAAAAATTTCTTCTGAAAGTCATTGCAGAATAAAGCTACCTTCACTTACACAGTGTTGTGCCTACCAAAGAGATGCTGTCTTCTCTAGGGCATTTGGTTTAAATGTCTGTGATTACGTGTAATTCACTTAACCTGTGGCCAGTGTTCTGGCCTGCGTTTTTACTTTCATGAGATGAAGTTGTGTCAGGCAAGATTTGGGCTAGATATTAGGAAATGGTATTTCATCCAGAGGGTGGTTGGACACTAGAACAGACTCTCTAAGGAAGTGGTCACAGCACCAGCCTGACAGAATTCAAGAAGTGTTTGGATAATGCTCTCAGTCACAGGGTGCTACTCTTGGGGCTGTCCTGTGCAGAGCCAGTAGCTGAACTTGATGATCCCTATGTGTCTGTTCCAACTCTTTCTGCAAAGGGCATTCTGCAAATCTATGATTTGAGAGTTCCTGCATGAAACCTGTATCTCTGTTTCAGGTGTGGGAAGCTGTCTATTTTTTCCATTAGAATTGTTTATTTTATTTATATTTGCTTCTCATTTGTCTTTGTGGTGGGTTGACCCAGGCTTGACCCATGCCCACCAAAGCCACTTTATCACTCCACCCCTCAGTTTGGCAGGGGAGAAAAAATATGATGAAAGGCTCGTGGGTCAAGGTAAGGTCAGGGAGTGATCACTCACTGATAACTGTCATTGGCAAAACAGACTTGACTTAGGGAAATTAGTTGAATTTATTACCAATCAAAACCAGAGTAGGATAATGAAGAGTAAAACAAATCTTAAAAACACATTTCTTCCCACCCTTCTTTCCTTCCTGGGGCTTAACTTTGTTCTTGATTCTCTACCTCCTTCCCCTTAGTAGTGCAGGGAGATGGGGAGTGGGAGTTTTGGCCAGTTCATGTTTTTTCTGCTGCTTCTTTCTCTTCAGAGAGAGGAGTCCTTACTGCTGCTCCAGTATGACGTGCCTCCTACAGGAGACAGTCCTCCTCAAACTTCTCCAGTGTGAGTCTTTCCCCAGACTGCAGTTTTTCATGAACTGCTCTGCCATGTATCCCTTTCCACAGGGTATGGTCCTTCTGGAACAAATTGCTCCAGTGTGGGTCCCCTATGGAATCACAAGTCCTGCCAACAAACCTACCTCAGCGTGAACTCCACCCCACAGGTTCTCAGGTGCCTGCCAGGAGCCTGCTCCAGCACAGGCTTCACACGGAGCCACTCTCAGGCATCCACCTACTCCAGTGTGGGGCTCCTCCATGGCCTGTGGATGGATCTCTGCTCCACCATGGACCTCCACAGTCTGTAGCAGCACAGCCTGTCACACCACGGTCAGCACCATGTTTTTGCATGCGAATCTCTGCTCTAGCACCTGGAGCAGCTGCTCTCCCTCCACCTTCTCCACTGACTTTGGGTCTGCACAGTTCTCACACATATTCATACTCCTCTCTTTGGTCACAATTACTTCTGCATAATAAATATTTTATATTCTTCTTTACTCTGTTATCCCAGAGGCACTACCACCATTTCTGGCTGGTTCAGTCTTGGTCAGCGGCTGGTTCATCTTGGATCTGGCTGGCATTGGTTCTGTTGGACATGGAGGAACCTTCTGGCAGCTTCTCACAGCAAACATCCCTAGAGCTCCCCCCAGTACTAAAAGCTTTCCATGCAAACACACTACAGTCCTATAGGATGTCTTGATTTATAAAATACCTTGGGACAGCTGCAACATCTTCCATTCTGCCTGTGCTTTCCTATGGAACCATTACTCCTGTGTTTTAGGGATTTTGCATGATTTTCTTCTTTCAGACACTCCCTATGTGGCAGTGTTTTCTTCATGGATGACACATACAACAGTGAAAAAACACCAAAAAACCAAAACCTTAGAAGAACCTGAAAGGGCTTAAAAATTTTAATAAATGGCTGTCCTGGCATCTCAAGGTGGTCCCTATCCCTTAGTCAGCTTTCTCTTTATTTACCTCAGTGGAGTACAAAGGCACAAGCCTTTTCCTGGCCATACCACACTCTGCTGGGAGAAGGGCTGAGGAATGTTTCCAGTTACTCTGATCTTGTTTGAGTTTCTCCAAGGAAAGGAAAAGCTTCAGCAGGGAAGTTCCCAACTATTGCATCTTTAGCAATGAAATCACTTTAGAAAAGGATCAAGGAACCTACTAGAAACTGCCATGTGAAAAGGATACAAAGACAAAAGAAGCGGGTATTAATTGCCACAATATTCACTTCTTATCACATCGGAAGCTTGGTATCACATCTTCCTTCAAGCTGCAGATCCCAAAGAAGCTAGGACTGTGTATATCTGCCAGTTCTGTGTATGTGCTCAGTATGTTCAAAATCATTTTTTACACCTGAATGCATCCAAGTGACCCTAGATGCTTGTACCAAACCCTGAATATCCTGGATGTTGCTGGCTGGTCACCTGATAGGGTAAAGTAGTTTCCATCTCTTGGAAACCACCTCTTGTTCCTATATGAATTTTTTTCTATGAAGTATGTTGTCACAACTCAAAAACCCTACTGATACTCCTGATAACTGTCCCCATTGTGCTATACCTTTCCTGATCAAAAAGCCTACTGTTTTTCATACTTTTGAGCTACAGATATAAATAGAAAAAAAAAAAAAGAAAAAAACCTCTTGAGGGATTGTCTCATTTTAATCAAAACTCTTTCCTAAGCAAACTTATTGTGCAATATGCCATATTATCTTTTTCAAGAGATTAAATGCCTGACAGAAAAGTTGCACAATTTTAATTTAGTGGTACTTTTGAGGGACTTTTTAAAAGCAGATGTTTAACAGTTCAGAATTTTATTATGAGAAAGTGTGGATGTGCTGGAAATTGGTTATGATAGTAACAAAAATCTCTAAGAGCTGCCAAGTAAATTCTAGACAAAAGGGAACACTAAGAGAATGCAGGAACTAAACAACATACAGTAACAACAAAAAGACAGAAAATACTTCAGGGACCTCTAAACTCCCACGGCTTGATGAGGTTTCAGAGGGAAAACATGAAGGTCTAGTGCAGTTTTCTGCGAAGTGATGTGGATGCTTAACTTTCCACGCTGGACATTTCCACTGAAGTCAGTAGGGTAACTTGTGAGTAATACCATATGTCTCCATCTTTTCAGACCTGAAGTCTTGAGTGATATTTATTAGGTCTGGGATGTGTATAGTTGTGTCCATGTTCACATTTGTCCAGGACAGTCATTATTTATTTATTCCTAAAACAGAAACATATTTGTAGTATCGATCAATGCTCCTGACTTTTGTCTTCTAAGTATTTTGCTCTTTTCCATGATGACATGCTTTGATATTTATGAAAAATTACTTGTTTGTTAGATATGAAAAAAATAAATGATCTGTTTAATTTTTTTATGTGAATTATCCCAATATTAATTCAGGAAAGCATATTCATTGATTACACAGAGTCGATAAGTATCAAGGACTTTCTTATACATATGGGGTGTGGATACTGTCTTCTGAACTAGTTTTGCAGTGTGATTTCCTGAAGCGTTTACAAATTGGTAGAATATAATCTAGAATAATCAGAACTAGCATAGAAAGAATATAGCGCTCTTATCCCTTCTTTTTTCTTTCTGTCTCTCTTCGTGTTTATGTATTCCATCAGTAACTTTTGGTTGTTTTGTTTGGGCATGTTTATGGAAAAATATCTGTTAGGTCCACCATCAGTGTCCTTTTTGAAATGAAAAACTATGAAAATGAAAAATGCTAGTCTTCCTTATCTGGTAATGTAATGGAGTTTGATCTAATTTGGGGGGGAAAACAGGTCAAAGACATGCAGTTTGAAAATCCTCCAGTTGATTTAGAATTTGTGGCTTAGTTCCCATTGGGCCAGAGCCTTGGCAAGTAGGGAAAGTAATCAAAGGAGAAGGAGAGATTTAATTCTGTTTTGTAACATACAATCATGCATACATTGTAACATACAATCAGTTGGAGTGATTGATCTCTAATCTTGTGAGTATCTACTTGGATAATTCTTCAGACCTCAAGCTGTTGTATTTTCCACTCACTTAAGAACAGAGTAACACAGTACTCAACTGGCTATAAATTCCTTGCGTGTACCTTTAAAATTTCTCCATAAAAACATTTTATCAGCGGTATTAAATGAAATGCTATCAAGTATTTTGTAGCTGGTTTACTCAAGAAAAAAAAGTATATACAAAGAATGCTTTAACTGATCAAGAGATAATTGAAACATTTTCTATTTTTAATAGTAAAACGCACTGAAGTATTACACAGTGCACATTATGTATTTTGCCAAATATGGTTTTATGTTCTTCCTCTCTTAAATTCACAGGTAAATACAGAGCTTTCATTTGTCAGAAATCTGCAAGATACTAATGTTTACTGACAAATCAATCACTCCTCTTGATGTTTGCAGTTAAATACTTAAAGTTTTCCCTTTGCCAAATCTCTGTATTCTTGCACTGAATGAGTTGACAAGTCTAACTTAGAAGTAAACACAACGCCTAGAATCTTCTAGCTGATTGTGCAGTGAGAGCAGAGGCTAAACTGAGGTCTTCATGAAGATCTGGACATCCCACAATAGAGTATAAGAAAAAAAATACAACAAGAATTCTTTATTTATACCTGATCATAGGAAAGCATCAAAAACATTTAGATGCATCATGTGGGACTGTGTTAATCTTCACATTAAAATCTTAGGATATGACTTTTCCATTCTTAAAATGGTGTGGAACAATTTAAAGGAGCTGTTTTGGTTTGTTGGGGTTTTTTAAAGCTAAAATTCAAATCTTGTTCCTGAAAACTTGAAATCTAAATAAAATTTATAGGCAGGGCCAGTCATGAGCAGAGTCCCTTCCTGTGGCTCTGCAAGACAAGGCTCTGCGGTATGCATACTGTATACCACTAAATAAATGGCAGGAACAAACGACTAAAGAATTTATTTTTGTTTTGGTAACCCTGAGATCAAAATAATATAGATGGGTTACAGTGACCAAAGGAAAGTACTACAGTTATCTCTACAAGCAGTAAATCCACTGAACAAAACAGCCATGTAAGAGCAGCAACTACAGCAGTAGCTCTCGGTCTCTGACATGCACACTTACACTGGTATTTTATTTCTGGTATTTGAAGTTTCTTGTCTCTGATAACCTCTGCCACTGCTGTTCCCTATTCAGCTGCGTATTCAGTCTTCCACCATAATATTTTGACTGCTGCAGAGGGTTAGAGAAACTAAGGCTTGTGTTTAGAGCAATAGTAGCAAAATAAAATTAATACTAAAAATAGTATGAGGTTATGGTACTTTGTTTCTCCTGTATGAAATTTTACAGGTCTTTAATTTCCCTCTTTCTTTCTCCCTCCCCTTTTTCTTTCAACTTTATCACTTTTCTTGCTTCCTTTGAGAATTATCTTGAGCATGTATAAAGATTGAGGAGAATGAGGTTAAATTTGCTCTGCATTAGCCAATGCTCCCAGTCACCCACCTTCCCTTAGGGATAAGGCACAGCATTTGTCAGCTCAATCACTGTGAAAGTTCACACACAGATTCCACTCTCAGAAACCTTCCAGTTCCCCAGTTTCAAGAGGAAAGTAGATGTCAAGGAAAATTTTAAGCTTGAAAATAGATTGGATATTTGTTTGCAATAATCCAAGCAGACTGGATTGCAGTCCACGAAGAATTGAAAGATGAGTACAAAAGATTGTAAGGTCACCTAGGACAGGTGTTGAATCCCAGAATACAGTGATCCCCTTTTACCCCTGTTGTGAACAGGGTTAAGCTGTCTCAAATATTGCACCAAATCACCAAGCACTTTAAAGGCTGTTGGTGAACAGGACTTTGAGATGCAGGATGTAAGGGCATGGTCTGTGAATCCTTGGCTAAGCAGATACAGTAGCTGTCCAGTTCTCCGGATGGCGTACACCACTATACTCAGAGATACTCAGAGAAAGCCGCTCTGTTTCCCTTTACCTGAGCCCATGGAGGGCTTCTCCAGAGTTTTTTTGGCAGGGTGCTAAGACAAAGGCCCATTATCTCCTGATAGAGGAAGGGCACTGTAAGCTTTTATACATCACAATTGCCAGTATTGCTAACATGTGTGTACAGATAGAGAGCAGCTAGTGTGATAAGCAATGCTACCTGGCAAAAAACCTTTCAGAGGGAGACATTCCTATTAAAAGCATAATATAAACAGCCAAAATTTAACCAATGTAGATTACAGTGGGAGAAACTTGCATTATGTCTCACTATTAGCAGTTCTTAAGTTGCAGTAGTAAGGATAAAATGGCACTGCACTTTTTTTTTTTTTAAGGAATTTTTGCCAAGGGATGAGAAGGTGCTTGGCTTGCTCTAGAACCCCAACCATCTTTAGTTCTGCTTTGAAAAACACACTTTTGCGCATACAAATTTCATTTGTGCACACAGCTTTGGCCACACATTTCAGGATTTGTACACATGATGTACATAGGATGCATTTTGAAAACTAATAATAAATATTCAGAAGTCTTTTAAAAAATGTGTGATGACTAAAACATATTCAAAACCACCAGGAAAGCAAATTCAGTCTGTGAGACACAGGGTCTTGAAATGTCCAGCAGAGAATTCAGTATTAACTGCATGAACTTCTTCTGTGTAAAAGAAGGGAAAGTTTAGTCTCTTTATTTTACTTGTATTCATGTATTTATTTTCAGATATATTGCACACATTTTGTTGACAATATGAAGCAGTTTACTGTAATCCATAATAAAATTGGATTTTTTTTTCTTAAGCTGTTTTATACTTTTTGCATTTTATTGTTGCAAATGAGGACTGAGCCTGCATTCAGCTGTTGCTGTGCCAGCCTGGTGTAACCCCACCAAAGTAATTGAAGCTTTGTAACTGAGTACGGACTGTAGGATCATGCATTCTGCAAAGCATCTGGAAACTTTGGTGGATCAGTGCCAAACCCATAACTCATTGTTATTGTTTTCATTATGTGATGATTTTATGACATATAATATTCCATTTTTTTTAACAACACTTTTTTAAATGCAACTGTCTGGGAACTGATACATTTCTGTCCTTAACCTTTGTTCATTGCTACCTAGGGTAAGGAGACTGGGTTAAAATGTATTTGTTTGAATCTAGTGCTTGATTATGAGAGACTTTTAGCACTTTACCTAAACAGTTTAGGCATCTGAATCAGCTTCCTAGACAGGACTGAGGGCATCATAACATGTCTGATCTTAAATCAGACAATAACATGAAGGACTAAACTGTTCATTCACTGTCTGAAAGACTGATATAGTCTCCTTAATAATATCATTTTCCTGGGAACATCAGTGTTCCCATTTGAAATGAGCATATCAGAAAAATGGAATGAAACAAGTTGAATTACTTTTTATACTTCTGGCTGTCTCTAGGAGTATAATGTAACTTACCAGATATTTGATGCTTTGAATACTGGCAGTGTTAACCCTAGGTCTCAGACAGGATCATTTACTTTCATTTGACACATGGGTTTTTGCACTTAGAATTTCAGAAATCACTGAATTTCACATTTGAATTATTACATATAACTAAACATTCTATTTTAAAGAATGGGCTAAAGCATAAACAGTGGTTCAATAGAAGGCATGAAATACTTTTGTTATCATCTTGGCAAGTTCTACAATAAAATGTGAATAATTCCTCTGGAAGTTAGTTAATGCATGTGCTAATTACATTGATTATCAGGCGTCCAAAGAGGCTTCTTTTGAAGGCTGGTTCAGCATACTGGAATTGAAGCAATTTGGTGAGTTTTTCCTAAAATGAGCTTCCAACCCAGAATGTCTTTCTGCTTCCTCCAGTCTTACCTCAAAGTAAAAAAGAATGTAGCTCCTAGTTTCTTTTTCTTCTGCCTCAAACTCAGTTGTGTCCTATCTTCCTCATTCTTAATGACCTATTCCTGTTGCTCTTAATCTGCTTCAGGTTCTTCTGTGTATGTAACAATATAGGTAGATTATTCCTCAGAAAGCTCTTTTGTCTGATGAGAGTGAATAATTTGGTTCCTGGCCAATAGTTTCACTGGTGATATTTCATTATTGAGGTGAGATTCAGATGGAGGCAAGATGGCTACTGCTGTGTCCTCCTCCTGACTGGCTTTATCCTTAAGAATCCATAAGAAATGAGATAATTGTCCTGCTGATGGTCTTAATGGTTCCTTCTGAATCATATTCCAATGATCATCCTGGATCAAAATATCTGACTAGTCAGTTTTCAGAGAAGCTTTCTGTTACTGGTTTATTGAATTCTCCACAGTTCCAAATCAGTATAGTTGTCCTAAGGCAACTGTGTCTGCAATTTAATCTCTTATGCACTTTGATGATGGATTGATGTACAGAAAGATTGTTCTCCATCACCTTAAATACCATGCAAACCTAATTTTCCAGTCAAGACAATAATCCACTCATTTGGGTTTTTATCCAAGACAAAATATTTGCACCTGGAAGTTTGTGTTTTGGTCCCTACTAAACAAAAATGGCATGGACAGGCTGGAGAGAGTCCAGCACAAAGATGATCAAAGGACTGGGAAACCTACCAGATGAGGAAAGGCTGATACTGCTGTTCATTCTTCAGAAAAGAAGACTTAGGGGAGACTTTAGCACCACGTTTTAAAGGGTGGCTACAAAGAAGATGGAGACTTCATTTTTACAAGGAGTTACATTGAAAAGATGAGGGGTAGTGATATAAATTACTCTGAGGGAGATTCCATTTGGACACAGAAGGAGTATTTTTCACAATGATGTCAGGCATTGAAATAAACTTCAAAGAAAATGGTGGATTGCCCAACACTGGACACCTAAGATTCAGTGGACAGGTGCTGGGTCATTTTGTCGAGACTGTGCTTTTGACAAAGAAGTTGGAACAGATGCTTCCTGAGGTCTCTTCCAGCCTGTTATTCTATGTGTTTATAGTTCTATGGCAATTCAGATTGAGACTCTGAGAGGGAACATCAGACAAAACTGGACTGAGAAAGTTCATTCCACAATAGGTTAAACCTTTGACTGGGACATCTTTGGTTTGAGCTGTGTTAACCAACTGGTGGGATGCACCAGGTCTCTGCTGTATTGCTTTCAGTTGCTGCTGGTCAGCTGTTTGGTACTGCTTCCTCAGCAAACATGCAGTCACTTCTTGTAGAAATTTTACACTCTTTCAAAATAAAACTAACCAGGTTTTCTAGACTGTGGTATGTGGAAATTGAAATAGTTTGGAGCCCTCAATAAATTTGCTTTGAGCCTCTTACAGTCTGCTTCAACCTAAATTATTCTATGAGTCTGAGAGTGTAGAGTCCATGAAAATTAGTTGAGTGTCAAGACTGTTGAGAATGCCTCAGATCCATGGATTACTTCACAGTAATAGTAACTCCATCCCATAGTATGCCTTCTCTGTAATTCCTGTACACAGGAATCACAGGTGAGCTTTCTCACCTCCTTTGTATATGTGTCCCAAGAAGGAAAGCAGAGAATATTTCCACTGGATCTAGCAACATTCACCTATCTTTGAAGGTCTGAGTTGACTGTAGCCCTTCAAATTTGCTAAATCCCACAAATAAGACTGTGTGCCTGCCAGCTGGAAATTGGATGTACAAGTGAATAGAACTCATTAGGAGGGACTGGTTGTATTTGGAGACCGGACTTGCTGTGTACATATCCCACACACAGCTGCAGCTAGATTCCAACCTCTGGACCTTTGGCAATGTAAGGCAGGAGCATTTTCTGCCAAGTCAGACTGCAACTCCCCACTCAGCAAGTTAAAAGCTGTGCCAAACTTGCCTCACTGTGAAGCTAAGTATGATACAAGTTATGTGCTAGTACTCTCATACAAGTTAGTCCACCTTAGAAAGGGGAACACATTCACTAATATTGTTTTCTTACACAGTCATATTTACAGTTTTGAAAACCAATGTTTATTTTCATCACATTCAAATTTTTAAAAAACTAATCATTTTTTGTCTAGTATTACTCTGACATTTTGAAGGAGAGAGTTGATTAATGTCCAAAGGATGCAATGTACTACTTCATATCACATTTAATCAAAAGTTCCACTCAGAAAAATTTGTCTCTTGATCATATTCACATAAAAATAACTGGAGTTAGTAACCAGTATCTTAGATGAAGTCATGTTTTTAATAGTTTTAATTGAAATGAGCATAAATAACCTGGAGTTTTCTATTGGCAGGTCTTTTGGTTAAATATCCTTTTTGGTTTAGAATTCTGGATTCACTTTTTTCAAAATCCTTCTGGTACTTGAAGGAAGACTTGTTCATGCCAGAGTCTCTTCTGTATTGCACTGTTTTAAATTAACTTTATAGTTGCAAATCTCTAGAGAATTGCTGTTTGTCCTGTGAATTAATTCCTTTCTACTAATGGTTAGTTAAAGATTAATCTATGAAACAAGGGAAGGTTCTATAAAGAAGAAGTAATAGATGTGAAACAGATATTTGGCAAAGAACATTAGTGCTCATTCCTTTTGCCAATTGCTTTTTCTTAGCATTTCATGAGTGATAGATTGTGTGGCTTCTCACAGACTTTTTAGCTGTGTTGTGGAATTCCCTTTACTGGAAGACTTGAAGTGAGATTAGTAAAACTGCTGGTACACTTGATCTTGCCTCAGTATGAGAAGATGAACTAAATGACCCTGTGGATTTCTTTGCTAATGGGTTTCTATCCTGCTTTGTGTGCCCAGGATTCTCACAACTCAGATTTTTTTTCTAAAAAGCTCTGCTATCCTACATTTCGTTAGTCTAAACTGGAAATAAAATGATTTTATCAATTTCTATTTATCCTATATGGGCTTAAGAACTTCTCTTTCCCTTCAGCTTTAAAGAAGTGAAACAAGAGAGAAGTATAATTTAGATACTTTTTATTGGCAGAAATCTTGCTCACAAATGCTTTGCTCTGTAAATAAAGGTCAAGAGGGTTTTAAACCAGGATGTTCCTTGCCAAAAGTGCAATTTAGGAAGCAATTATTTGTAGCTAATATGGTTTGGGACAAATGCCATCATTAGAACAATGAGATTTTTCCCTTGTTTTTGACCCAGTAAACATTCTGTTATGAAGCTAAGTAACCATACATATGAACATTAGGGAAATGAAGGAAGAGTTTGAGAAAGGAAATCTCTGAATTGAAGGCAAACTCTTGATACAGATTTCAACTCAAATTGAAGCTAGGATTGTGAATAAAGACTTCATTTATGATTGCCGAAGACTTATGAGATGGTTGGAGGTCAACAGACCTGTGGTGTTATGATTTACATAAAAGTATAAAAGCAAAGCAATTACTTTAATCCATTGTTCAAAGCAAGCTATTATGTCTACCTAGTTTAAATTAATAAACTGTGACATAGTAGAAAACAAAGACATTTTCAGACATGTTTCACTTGCTAGCAAAGTAATCTCCAACTATATATTGCTGCTTTAATGCTTTTCCAGAAATTCAGCCTGATTGCTAAAAATTGAATTTCCCACAAAACTTTTTCTAAATATGGGCTTCATAAAACCAAATTGAAAAGATAGACTATTTTTTTTAAATGCCTTTTTTTATCTGAAGAAGGATGCTTTACACAGTTAAGAGAAGCGATGTATGGTCACAAGAGGTAAGGTTCTAATATAACTTCATTTTTGCAGCATATTCATAGGAAAATTTTTAACATATTTTCTGCATTTCTGGTCAACTGTGCACAATGAAGAAAAATTATTAATATTTTTCCATTTTTTTCATCTGTTATTGGTGGTAATTCCACCTGAAAGGAAGATGCATTTGATAAACAAATGTGGCTAAATGTGTTCCTGTTGTATCTCTTGTCAGAGTCCTGTGGAATGGCCAGTGTCCAAGGACACAAAAAGATGTAAAACATCTGTTCCAACATAAATATGGAAAGAGGAGACATTTGTGTTTATTAGTATCAGCTGTGTTATATTTTTTAAACTTAGTATAAGTTCAAGAGTTCTGAACAAAGCCAGAGTATCTAAAATCCTGTTTTTTGAAAGAGCAGAATAGAAATAGGACAGAAATTAAACAGTAAAAAAAACCAGCTGCAAAAAGAAGACCTGTGATCACATGTAAATCCTGGAATAATGATTATTTTATTTTATTTTATTTTATTT
>VWYI01045586.1:1680-17383 GCA_013399455.1 Anthoscopus minutus
GATTTTGTATATACTGGGAGCATGCTGTTTCTGCTACTGATCTTTTTAAAAGAATAAAGAAGAGCTGACAGGTCAATGCCACTTGAAATTCCTTTAAAACACATCTTAAACTAGAATTTCACACTGTCATACATGAGAGCTTAGGGACCAAGTGAAATTGTGTTGCAGCTCACTGTATAGAAAATCGGAAATTTTCCTTTAAATAAATTTCATACATACAGAGTAGTTTGATAGAATGATCAATAAAAACAATTACATAGAAATTAGACACTGAATTTTCTGTTGCTTGACTTCCACATTTGTTGTAGTTTAAGCCCAGCTGGCAATGCCTGCTCACTCACCCCCAAGACCAGTGGAATGAGGAGGAGAATCAAAAGTTGAGATAAGAATAGTTTAATAATGGAAACAAAACTAAATAATAAATAATATTTTTATGGGGAAAAAATAAAACCCAAAAAAAAACAAATTATTCACTATACAATTGCTCACCATCTGCTGACCAACGTCAGACCCCATCCCTGAATCTTGATCATTTCCCTTTCCAAGTAATTCCCCCAGTTTATATACTGAGTATAACATTCTATGGTGTGGAATATTCCTTTGGCCAGTTTGTGTCTGCTGTCCTTGCTATGCTCTGTCCCAGCCTTTTGTGTGTACCTTCTCACTGGCAGAAAATGAGACACAAAAAAAGTTCTTGGCTTCAGGTAAACACAACCTGGCAACAACCAAAACATCAGTGTGTTATTTACATTATTCTCATATTGAATTCAATACACAGCAGTGTACCAGTTGCTCCAGCAAAAACAAGGACAACACTGTTGCTTGTGACCAAATAAACACAGAAAGATCACAGAATCAAATCTAAATGAAGTTAAAATAGGTGATGGTGAAGTTCAGGATATTATGCAGTTGAACTATAAAACAAACTCCTTGATTTCAGATAGGTGTAATATTTGTATAAGTTTTAAGGACTACTGAGATCACAACTTGTATATGATATTCTAGAGCTGCTCACGTACACAAACTTTTTCTATTTAGAATGAGACAATTTGTTGATAGCAATGTTTATTTGCTTTAATGACTGAAATAAAAAGGAGTCCAAAATCTCAAATGAATTTTCATTAACTTGTGCCAAGCAGTGTTAGTGGTGTGATTAAATGTAATGTGTTCCTTACATCATGCCAACAGTTTCTAGCTTTTTCTGAAATTAAAACAAGAGGACTGTGAGAAATGAGGTTCACATGAAAGCCTGATGTTTTCTGAATCAAATCTCTATTTTCTTCTCAGCAGGATATCCATTTGATTGTAACTCAACTTTTCCTATCTTTCTCTTCAAATCCTATATTGAAAATTCTTTCAGACTTGATTCCTAAAAAAACAGGGACAAGGGACTGGAAAATAAGTGATAATATGAAAGAGGTGAGTGGTTTTGTTAGTCTTGCAGAACTACTACTGGCCACAAGTTCCCATTCATCTTTATGAGTATTCATTACTGAGCTGATGTTTGAAGAGAAGAAACCCAGTTGCTGGAAAATTTGCTGAGCCAGTTAGACTTTTTTTGTGACAGCTGACCTTGCAGCAACACCCCTGACAAAACAGAACATGGTCCTGTCTGAACAGCCTACTGGCCTTCTGTGGTGGAGTGACTGCATCGGGGACAAGGGAATCATCTGTATGGATTTCTGTAAGACCTTTGACACAGCTCCCCACAACTCCTTTCTCTCTAGACTAGAGAGAGAAGGATTTGATGGATGGATGGTTCAGAGGACAAGGAATTGATTGGGCAGTCATACCCAGAAGGTAGTGGTGAAGGGTTCAATGTCCCGATGGGCACTGGCGACAAGTGGTGTCCCTCAGGGGTCCATACTGGGACCAGTGCTGTTTTATGGCTTTGTCAACGACATCCACAAGGGGATCAAGTGCACCCTCAGCAAGTTTGCAGGTGACACCGTGATGAGTGGTGCAGCTGAGACAAGCTGAAGGAAAGGATGACATCCAGAGGAATCTGGACAAGCTCAAAAACTGAGCGCATGAGAACCTCATGAGGTTTTTTTTTTATATTCTGTGGAAATGATCAGCATACAGAAATCGACCAGCATACAGAAATCAACCTCTTTTGGCACTTCAGGTAACCAACTCAGCATTTTGTATTGTTTTTCTTTTTGATTATCCTTGTCCCTCTATTTAGAAGAAGTCAAAGAAAAGGCTTTTGTGCAACAGCTAAAATATTTTTTTCCACTAAAGGTCTGTACAAAACTTTCCTGCTCTTCAGGTTGTTACAAGTAACATCATCTAAACATGATAAACAAAGAATAATTGTTTATCTAAACGTCATCTAGTAACATCTAAACATCAAGTAACAACATCTAAACATCTAAACAAAGAATATTTACACAACTATCTTCTATTTCCTTCCTGCATTTTAAGAGGATGGACCAGACGTCCACCAAAGAGATCCAGTGGGTCAGGAACAGCATAATTGCTTCTCCTTTTTTATTCAGCTTATGTAGCTGCCAAGTAGTAGTGTGTATCAAATAGGTCTATCAGTCGTCATTGCCCATATACCCAAGGAGACCCAAACTTGAAGAAGATATCCTGATGGACCTTAATTTTTCTGCTGGTGAATGCTTGCACATATACTCTTCTGTTACTCCCACAGACCCCATAGTTAAGGGGAAATGTGATAAGCCATGCAATTTTTCCTCATAAAAAGAGTAAATTTTTAATACAATGGTGTTTGAATTGTTTAGAAAGAATAATATACTGACTAGAAGTAATGACAGTGTAAAGGCAATGCATCATACATCAAAAAATGTCAGTGAATTATATCAAAAGGGTAGCTTTTGAGTTCTGCTTTGTGTTGTTTCTATCCCCGAATCAGCTAAATATGCTACCCTTAAATAATAAGCTTCCTGTGAACAAGATGAAAAGAATTTCAGAGTATTGTGTTGCAGTAACTCTGAAGTTACATCTCCAGGTTTAAAATAATCAGGTCAGGGTTATAGCATTCTATAAACCAACAAAAAAAAGTCCTTTATTCTTCTATAAAAGTATTTTTCAAAACTAAAAATTCAGTGAAAAAAAGAAGAGTGGTTTCAAAATTAATGTGTCTATGAGGGCATACCAAAATTTTGTGATCTTCTCTGTGTGTCATTTGCTAGAGTTCAAGACAAAACAACAGAGTTCTGTCTTCGCAATGTTTCGATATCTGGAGAGTAATCTTCTACATAAATCTCAAAGTCACTATTTCACAATCTACTTCAACTGCTGTAAACCTCCTCAGTCAACATTTAATGCATAACCAAATAATTTTACATGTTATATATCATTACAACATTGTAAACTGCTGATAAGACCTACTAGGCAGTGAATGTTTAGTGGTTTACTAGATTTACGTTGATTAACTGCTTAATTTCATTCCCAATATACCAGATAGAATCCTATATTTCTGATCTTTACAATTTGAGTAACTGGAATTCTCCCAACCTTGAGAACAAAGTCAGACTTTCACATATTTCACAGATTTTCTGTTTATATAAATGGTCTGGAGTCTTCTCAGAGCTAATAGAAATCACTGGAATAATGATGATTAATCCTCAGTTACTTATATGCAGAAGCACCCACACTTGGGAACAAGATGTATTTATTTTAACTAAGATACAAAAATAACTGGTCTTGGACTTTTCTTGCGTAAATATCTTTATTATCTTCTTAATTAAGTATGCCATTGTGGTTTTTTCAGATTGTCTGGAAGTTGGTTGTCTGTTCCTCTCCGAAGGAGAAACTCTTTATTCAAAAAGTTTCCTTAGAAAGTACACACAGCAATTCAAGTACCAAGACTGAATTCTTGCATCATACACATGCCCAGACCAAAAGTCACATAAGTGTCACTGTTTGCATACAGTTTCCCAAAATTACAGCTGATAAAAAAAGGGTAAGGCTTGCAAACTTATTCACTCTAATGAAAATTGCCTTGAGTATTGAAGTGTTGGAGGTTAGGAGACAAAAAGTAAGTATCAGATCTATTTTGAGAACCCAGCATAGTACCCTATCTCCTTTGCATGCACAAAAAGAAGAAACTTGATTTAAAATTTAAAATCTGTTTCTTCTTATTGCTTTCAAGCAAATCTAGCCTCCCTCCTAATTTCATACTAAGTAGTAATGAGAAAGTCACATCTTTGATAAGAATGAGGAAAATAGCATTAAAACAGTAGTTGATTTTGCTATTTGAATTAATTTATCTGGGTTTACCTTTTATAATTTTCTTGTTTTGTTGGGGTTTTTTTTGTATTTTTTGTTTGTTGTTTTATTTTTGTGTAGCAAAACAAGTAAAAGATACTCTTTGAGGTCATATGTGTCGCTATGAAAGTTCTGTATTGACTACCAGAGTATCAGCTGACACGGTGAGTGACTCGTGAAGATACCTTTCTTGAGTAAATGCAATAGTCTGCAATATCATCAATCTTTAAAAAGGAGGAAGGGTGCTTTAATCATCCAAAAGAAAGAATGCCTGAGGATAAGTTTCCTAATAAAATAGTAAGCAAAATTGGAAACACTGAAAAATGTATGCTTTAACAGATGTTTTAAGGTAGGTAGGGTGTGTTAAAATGATGCAAAAAGAGGCTCCCCTTACTGTCTGACAATTTTCCTCATTGTTACTATGGGGTTATAAATGGATTAAGTGAAAGCCAGGATAAAATACACTTGCTCCTAGAATCTTTGAAGGCAGTACATTTGAAATAAGATAAAATCACTTTGGAAGTCTTGAAACCCTTCCTGTTTGTGGTTTCTTATTTTGTTTGTCCATTTGTTTGTAGATGATAATGGAATGGAAATGTTTTTCAGCTGTATGGAAGGGAATAGCATTGAAATCTGATTCTAGGGAGCTACAAGTTACAAGAAAAAACAGGTATGTCTGGACTTTTCTCAGTCCACAAGCCAAAGGGCTGTGTCATCGACTAATCTATAATCAGTGTGAGATATTAAATAGTGAGGGCAGGAAAACTGAGATATTCCATTTATTCTGGGGAAACCAAGGTCAGTTTCTGAAGATAAGGCTGATTTTTTGCTGTGGTATGGATTTCTTCCTGATGAAAATTTGAACAAACATAGAATTGGGTTTTTCTGCACTCCTACCTATGCTTTTCTTTCATTATATGAAAAAGAAAAGCATTCCAAGAGTTAAAAATTTCTGGGAGACAAGAACTGTGTTTAATTTAGGGCTCTGTTCAACAGAAAATGTGTCCCACTTGTCAGTCGTTGAAATGCCCTATTAGCTATGGCAATAAAGTTCTTGTGGACATCCAGGGAATTTCTCTCCTTCCTGTTTCCCACTGCTTTTTTTTAAATAATTGTTCCCACTGGGAGACAGCCTTTTGAACCCATCCTCTGTGGGCTGTACTAACTTTATGACCTATATATGGAGCTGCATAACTGGAGAAAGGACAGATGTAGACATAACAATGCAAAGACATTCAGGACTGTAGGAGAAGATAGGATAAGTACATTTGCTTCAACAATTTGAGCATATCCAAGAAAATACTGCTTTTTCTAGCTTCTGTGTTATAATACATTTGTAACAAAAAGGACAGATCTATAGTACAGTATAATATCATGTACTATTATAGCTTTGCTTAATAATTGTAGTTTCCACTAAGTATCATTTCTTTTTCATTGTCTAATTTAGAAAGATTAATTCAACTGAAGTCTCACTCTCAGAAAATAATTTCTAATGAGAATTTCATTATGACATAGCAAAATGATATAGCAACCAGCATCAAATTTGATGTCACTCAATACACTAAATTAAAGTTGAAACTCTGTATTTCTCCAGTTTCTAATTCAACTCTTTAACTCTGAAGGTGAAAAGGTTCTTAAATCTGTGTTGCAATACACTGCTTTGTGGGATCAAATTTATACGACTGATTTAAACCTATTCAGCATTATATTCTTTGTATTCATATTAAATAAAGAATAATCACCTTAAATGGGCAATAATGAAATGTCTTAGCTGCAGAAATACAGGCAGCTATATTCTACATAACAATGCTTAAACTTGTTCTGTTTTGTTATCTTCCTCATTCTGTTACCGGGATATCAATAATACATGCACAAGCAGATTTATCTGTATTTTGCAGATATATTAAATCTAGTTATTTCTCCCTCTCTCTCCCTCTTCTCTAGTAGCCTGACAAATAAGAAAGTGATATATGTTTAATGTGGGGCACCATATAAAGTGTGAACATTGCCAGCCTTGAACGTGATATCTTCAGCTGTGTGACTATAATTTTGCAATTTTTTTTCTATCAATAAATATAAAATATTCAGAGAATGAGTTCTGAAGTCTTATTTGTATTAATTATAAATAATGTTAAAAAGTTATATGGATTTAGATTTAATTAAGCCATATGCTCAGATCTTCACCTCACAAATAACATTTAATTGAGCAAAGGTTAGGGTCTTGTGAGACTTTTAATTGTTGCTATAAGTATCATTAAAATTCTTTTAATGTATATTTGACTTTCTCAAGACATGACAAGGGCTTTGCGAATCCCTGCAAAGACAGGAGTAGACTAAATTCTTGTAGAAACAAAAAATTGAAATAGAAAAGGCAACAACACTTGGTAAATTATCTATTACACCTCTCTTGCTTAAATGCATTTTATCTTCTCTTCCATATTTAAAATTTTTTAGAAGAGTTGTTGTCTTCATTGTCCTTTTGCTGCTCCAAAATGGACTCCTGCTGTGTCTTTCATATATAGGAATATATATTCAGTGAACGAAGGAGGGAACCAGAGAAGTTGGAAACATGAAAAACAGCAGTGGGTTATTTTGTTTCAGGCTGATCTCATCCAAAGCACAGCTGAGCAGAAGGCAGGAGCCTGTAGAGTCTCAACAATAACATAAAGAGAAACAGGCTGAGAAGAAAAGGTCATTGGAAGAGAAAGGAGAGAGTATTTTATCAACCGATTTAAGAGCTAATCCTCTCTCACACACCAAGGCTAAATAAATGTTCCTGGTACCTCAGTGTTTAGGAGTGATGGCCTCCCCTGTGCTTGTTACCTCTCCATACTCTGGCCTTGTGCATTAAGTTAACCTTTCTTCTTAACTGCTCCTATAATGAGCTGTGAAAATTTCTGAACCTTTTATTGTCCAAACAACAGAGAAATATTTTTTCTATGTATTTAAAATGAAATTTTTCTGTGTCACAATTGCAACTGTTGAAAAAGATTATATTGATATGTTTTTCAAATTATTAATATAAATTTGCAAACTAGAAATATTCCTTCATTGGACATATAAAGCAGGAAGACACACTTTAAACCCAGAAACAGAGTAACTAAGATAGACCAGTGAAGCTGCCTCAGTAATTCAGTTGGAAATATTTTACTGAAGTCTTTAGAGAATTGAAAAGGCAAACAAGAATTATTATTATTATTATTATTATTATTATACTAAGAAGCGAAACATGCTGAATTGACAGATTTTAAAAATTATCTTACAACTTTTTGCAATATACAAGAGTATATCATAGCACCTGTGAATTGTATGAAAGTACTTGTGAGTCTATCTCTCTGATAATGTCTCAATTTCATGTGAGGAGCTACGGATAAAACAGTTTTCATAGGAGTGAAGGTGAGTTTATTACAGAGGACTTGGATTTGAAATACATGCATTTTTACTTTTACATACAGATCAAGCTTGATTTGTCTCCACATCTTGAGCTGAACGAGGTTTTGCCCTATTTAAATTGAAACAGGGCCTATAAAACTGTACTCTAGCAACAAAGGAAGGAAAATACTGAGTTCAGAAAAGTGCTAGGATTCCTGTTTTGATTTGGAGTTCTTATGTCTTAAAATGTTCTGTGCAAAATCTATTTTCTGTTCCAATTTCCACGAGCTTTTATTCTTTTGGAAGGAGTGTTGGCAATTAAAATTTTTGACTGTAATGTTGTGTTGGGTTTACTTGGCAAGGTTTTGGTAGTTTGGGGGGCTGCAGGGTGGCTTCTCTGGGAAGACCACATAAATTTCCCTCAGGTCAAAAAAATCCAGTTCCAGCCATCTCCAAGAAGTGCCTTCACTGGCCAAAGAGGAGCCCATCAAGGTTGGTAGTGCCTTTGTGATAACATATTGAAAAAATGTTATTGAAAATAACAGAAAATGATGCTGTACAATACCTGTGAGAGGGGAGTGAGAAAATATGAAACAGTCCTGGAGACATCAAGGACAGAGAGTAAGGAACAAGGGGAGGTACTCCAGACATGGAGCAGAGATTTCCCCTGCAGTCCATGGTGATGCTGTCTGTACCCAAGCAGCCCATGGAGCCCCATGGCAAAGTAGATATTCACACTACAGTCTGTGCAGGACTGCAAGCTGAAGCAGGATCCTGGCAGGAACTGTGACTTGTGGAGAGCAACCCACAGAGGAGGAAGTTTTCTGGCAGTAGTTGTAGCCTCATGTGGGAGTGGTATATTCCTGAAGGACTGTACTTTCTTGAAAGGGACCCAAACTGAAGCATTTCATGAAGGGCTGTCTCCCATGGAAGGATCCCATGCTGGAGTAGGGGAGGAGCATGAGGAGGAAGGAGTGGAATATATGGGGAATTATGAACTAAGAACCACTACTTTTCCTGCTCCACATGGGGTGGAAGGGGTATGTCCTGGGGTGACTTTATGATGCCTGTATCCCCAGTCGTGTGTTCTGTTTATGTTACATATTAAGTTCTGCACCTTTAAGACTGGTTCTGAGAGCAGAGAGGAGAAAGAAGAAGCTGCAGTTTGTTTTCAGAAACAGCCTTCAGTCCCCCACAGCTCTCTCCGGACTGTGCAGTCTGCAGCATGGACAGACAGCGGGACAGAGCTCTCCTTTGCTTTTAGTTAGTTTTTAGCTAGCTGGGAAGTTCCCTGGACTGTGGTTTTTTTTCCTTTTTCCTTGGATCTGTTCAAACCTGCTCTGGACTGGAAGCCCAGCACACCCCAGGAGCTCACGCCTGTTGCCCACCAGGGCCTGGGCCTCGGCACTCTCCAGCGCCTGAGAGACTGAGAAGGGACTGAGCGAGCTGAGCTGCACCTCACAGCAAGGACTTTCCTGGATTTGCCATCTCTTTGAACAGCGAGAGGTTTCATTGTTTAATATTATTCTATTTTTATTCTTGTGGATGTTTTGCTTGTTNCAGCCAGTCAAGGTCTATTGACCACAAAAAATTTTATCAATAATATAATCCAGTTAGGGGCCTTGGACTACAGAATAAAAAATTTGTCTGTTTCTACAGAAGAGATATTTTTATTTCTGAAAGTTGGCAAGCTTGTAAGTTTATTTAGAGAACCTAGGATTTTAGCAAATTAACTAATAATATTTAACAGAAAAAAACAATAAATGTATAATAAGATGCATTGACTAGATCTATGGTTGCACAGCCTTTCTGTTTATATTAACACATTGCAAAGGGAAAGAAGTTAATGGGAAAACAAGAGTCAATGTTTAATATTTCATTTATTTCTAAGACAATAGTGCAGTAAAAAGGTGACTTCAGATAGTAAAGATCATGTTAATTGATTACTGAACTGATTATCTGGTTTCTGTTTTTTGTTGGTTTTTTTAAATTTTTTAAATATACTAATTCTGTGAAGACTAAGTATAAAATGTACAAATATTAATGTTTAAGTTTGTATTTACATATCAAAGAATGGTTTGTCAGAAAACAATCCACATATTCGAACGACTAGCTACAGAATTTTGAAAGTGCTGAGTGAGTTCTGGACTTAAGCTATCATAATATTATTTACACCAAGAAAATTACGAGAGATAAGTAGTTATTCCATGCAGCAAGTAGGGAAAAATATATATTGATCGTGCTAAATATTCAACTCATATATATTTGCTTTAGGAATAGAGAGCTAGACAAATTACTAACCTATGCCAATAAATTTCTTTCCATTTGCTATTTGGAACCCTCCCCCTCCAGATAGGAAGCTCTACATGTGAAATAATATTTCTGAAAAAATAAAAACTGTAAGAGGGAGGCGAAGGAAGCTGGAAACAAGGAAGTCAAGGCTTCTCTAAATATCTTCACTTTGGAATATCAGAACAACGCACGTCTACATCACAAAAATAATTTCCTAGAAGGCACATTTTCTACAGATAAGGCACTGTGGTCATTCAAATGTGAATTAAAAACCATTCTGAAGAGATACTCAATTTGGTGAAAAGGAAATAGGACTTGTTAATAATTTTTTCCAGTAATAATATCTCATAGAATGCTATTTACTAAACCTAGGGTGTTCTGTCTCCCTTTAACTACTGAAATTAATCTTTTCCCAACTAGATGTTATGACAGTTTATATATCTCCTAATATAAATCTCTGTAAATGCAAACTGGAACCTACAGTAATATGATAAATTGTGAGTAGCTGGCTGTCTTTTTCATTTCCTCTCTTGTGAATCAAGATTTGGAATTTCTCTTATTTTGGGCTTCCTCTATATGTGTGTCCTAATTTTCTGTTTGTTTCTTTACTCTCCAACCTATTTTATATCGCCCTATGATTTTTTACTTCAAACACATATTATTGAATGAAAGGCACTTGACCTTGTAGAACTTAATGAGATTTGCATAAGTTCTCAAGACTTAAGGTTCATTTGGATTGCATTCCATACCTTCAGGGTGTCAACTGCACGACTCAGCTTGGTGTCACCTGCAAAATTCCTGGGGGTGGATTCAGTTTTCTTGTCCATGTCACCAACAAAGATGTTGGTGCCAATTCCAACACCAACCCTTGAGGAGCAACACTTCTCACTGATCTCCATTTAAATAAAAAACTGTTGACTACAACTATTTGAATGCTCAGGGAGTTCAATGAGGCCTAGTCTAAGGTGTCACATCTGTGTCAGGGCATTCACAAGCACTGATATAGTCTGGATGAAGAATGGATTGAGAGCAGCCTTGAGGAGAAGAGCTCTGCTGTTGGATGAGAAACTTGGCAGGATTTGCAACATGGGCTTGCAGCCCAGAAAGCCAATGTGTCCTGGGCTGCATGAAAAACAGGGTAAGGGATGTGATTCCATTCCTCTGCTCTGCTCTGCTGAGACCCCATCTAGAGCAGTCTGTCTAGCTCTAGGTCTTCCAATATAAGAAGGATGTGGACCTGTTGGAACCAGTCCAGAGGAGGGCCAAAGCAATGATCAGAGGCCTGGAGTACCTCTCTGATGAAGGCAGGTTGAGCTAGGGGTTGTTCAGGCTGGAGAAGAAAAGGCTACAGGGTGACCTTATAGCAGCCATTCAGTACCTGAAGAGGGCCTACAACAAAGCTGGAGAGGAACCCTTGACAAGTGTTTGCAATGACAGGAAAAGGAGGAATGGCTTCAAACTGAAAGAGGGTCAATCTAGATTAGCTGTTAGGAAGAAATTCTTGATGGTGAGAGTGGTGAGACTAAGTGATCTCTTCAAAACAAAAACATGCTATGATTTTAGGATGTAGAATATGGTAGAAAGGTTTCAACATTTCATTAGCTTCCAAATCCCATTTCAGCACTACAATGTAGGAAGCTCATGTATGATCATTTCCACATGTTTTCTTTTAATCTCCAGTCATGCATTCAGGCACCCAGAAAGATCTTACAGCCTCGTCAGGGCTTGAGGTTGATTCTTAACTGCAAGGTATATCCTCATGTGTGTTTCTGTTATACCTGATCTCTGGTAGCTTTGTTTAATTACTGAGGGACAGGCTGTGAAAGGTGTTACTCACTTAGACCAGTTCTGTGAAACTTTCTCTTCCCCATGGATATAAAGTCAAGCAAGTTGTTTCAGACCACTCGTGTCTCTCCTCTTCCCATTCAGACATTTGTTTCTAAGGTGAGACAGCAAGCGTGCTCCCAGGGATATTAGAGGGTATCATGATTATATTTCTATCTGTGCAGGAAGATTATGTGGAGTTTTGTTTGTGCTTCAGTGGTTTGGACTTTTTCTTCTAAAACAGCTGTCAAAATAGTTTGAGTTTTAAAAAAGAGAAGGATGGAGGAAAGGATTTTTAGTATATTTAGAATGATGTGTCATAGAGGTGGGTAGTTCCATTGCTCTTATAGCTGCACTAGCACAACATTGTAAGCAAGACAAACATTGCAGGATGAGGGGATATCCTTTAAGACACCAACTAAGACAGATTTATGCACGTGTTTTGTGTTGGCAAGTTCTTGGGAAAGGGCTTATGTGCCCTAAAAATATCTCAGTAATCTTTTCCCTTCTACCCCTCATCAAGCAACAGAAAAAACTGAATTGCTGGTTGTCACACAGACATTTACCAGGATAAAATTGATCTTGCCTGGTAATTATATACGTGAAACTGAACAGCTACATGTTAGAAGGATTTCATGCCTCAGATGAAGGAAGTAATGGAAACATGCAGTTAATGCTAGAATATTTTTGACAAACAGCTTTTCCATCTCTAAACACTTAGGCCACTTTTAGAAGATGAGCCTGAGAAAATCCATAAATATCATGGTTTCATGGCATCAAGCAGAGATACTCTGTAGTATTTTCCTACCCTGACCAAGTAACTTAATGTTCCAGGAGTGGTAATTTTCTACGTGTCTCTCTTCCATGACAGTTAACAACCATATCACCACTTCCTCTGCTTCCACATCATCTTCCTCAACCATAGGTAATAACCCTCTTATTTTTCAAGTTAGTCTAATTTGCCTAATCTACTTAAATTTAGAGTCATTATCAACATCAATGGCACATTTCTATTTGAGACATAGATGCATATCTAGTTTTCACCAGAGTTTTAATTTTGATCAGGAAACGGTGTGCTATATTTTATCTACACACTGTTTTTAAAACAAACATTTCAGACACATTTTAATTACTTAATACCTGCTTGTTTCAGTTTAATAATCCACACTTGTTTTATAACAGAAATAATTTAAAACATTTGAATAGTAAAGAAAACTGTTTTGCTCAATGTCACTGAGGCTGATATTAACAATCTGTTGATTGTGTAAAAACACAAATATAAAATAAAATTCCAAATTAACACTTGGAAAAAGGTAGGTAAAGCAGATAAATGAAGCAGCTGTGGGTAGGGAAAGTACAAGGGAGAAAATTACTGGTTTTCCTAGAGTTTCATATGTTGTGATAACTCCAGGAATAATTAGAAAATATGAAAGAGATTTATTAGTTGACCAAAGAAATAAATTGTTTCAATAGCTTAATTGCTTGGGTGAATCATGAGTAATCTCCTTAAGAGCATGACACATTAAGTTCTTTGTATTTTGAGACACATCTGGAAACCTATCTAGAATTATTTCCAATCAATTAAGAAAATTACTGTGAATAACTCACCATATTTATTTTTAACGTTTTTTTAGGGTTGTCAGAGGCAAGGTTGGAGCCAAATTTATTTCTGAAGTACTTTATTGTGCAATGTGTGAGTTTTGTCACAGAAAATATTAGACATAAGAGGTTCCACAATGTGTATGAGCTTTATGGATTATATTTTTGTTTTTAAAACAGGGAGTTTTGTGAATTTTTAGTAATATTAAGAAATATGGAAGAAAAATAAAGAGAAACTGAGTTTTAATTCTATTGAATATCTTTAGTTATTGAAAGGCATAATGTAGGCACTGTTCATCAAATGGTTTCTCATGAATATATCATTAATGGGAAAATATTTGGGTCACATCACTGTATATATGAGTCATAACATATCCTACTTAAAGTCACCATTGACTTCTCCATAAACTGTGTTATCAGAATCCTGGCAGTACATCCCTTTCAAATTTTCATATTAATTTAAGTAACTAATCTGTTTAGAAAGAATAGGAAGTGATAAGTTTTAAATCAACAGGTATAATGGTATTAAAATATGCACCTCAATTCTGAATGTGCACCAGGATTATTGTTTTATTATGCAAATTAATTTATAGCCTTCTTTGTTATCTTGAGATGTACTTGGATGTTGATTTAAAAGCTGATATTAAAATGAAATACGTTTGCATGAAGCATATCAAGAACATCTAGCTGAAAGTTATACTATTTCAGTACAATTTGTGACAATACCTTCCTGTTGTTTGAATAGTAATGCCATTAATTTTCAAACTATCTAAGGAAAATTAAATAAGGGTTATTGTTATGCAGGTGATATGCTGAGGAAGTTATTATTCTGCTAGTTTCACATTCCACACTAAGTGAAAAAGCAGAAACATTTATTTTCTCTCTATTTTTTTTCCATTTCTTCACTGAAGATGTTAACCTTATTATATGTATTCATTCTTCTTCCAAGCTTTAAATATATACTGCTAGCAAGTTTGGTGTGAAGACAAGGTCATTTAAGTTTTTAAGACCTATTGTTCACACTTGGTGAATGCTCTAATTTACACAGTATTCCTTATGAGACAAGGGTGTCTTAACATGTGCTAAGGGCAAAGAACCTTAATCACGTGGAAATACACGATAATGACCAATATCTGCAAGTCTTCCAGTATATACAATCTCCTGCTGAATTAGGAACACTAAGAGCAAAAACCCTTGAATACAACATTGCCTGCAAAAGAGAAAATGTACTCTGATAATTATATTATATAGATGCTGTGTCAGTAAGTAGTGAAAATATAATTTTTAACTTGACTGGACTATTTTTTAGCTTCATATTTGTGTGAAAATTATATCTTTTTTTAAAGCTGAAACATCTCCAAATTTGGGTCTTAGATCTTACTTTATCACTGTACTTGAATCTATTTGCTTGAATCAAAAGTCCTGGGGAATATTACAGAATTAAATGTAAACTAGATAACACAATCTTTAATCTATACAGTTGTGGTAACTTCTTCCTAAGGAGTATAACTGGCATTAATAATCTCAAATAAAAAATCAATTCTGTGTTGTTTCTCCCATAGATAATGGGTTTTAGGTATCCTAACCATTTCACAGTGACAAAGCACTCTGAAATACTTATAAAACAAATATACATAAGAAATAGATAATTCCTGTGTTTTATGTAAACATATGAACAATTCTTCAATTTTCATAGGAATATAAAAAAAACATTAGAACCCAATTCCTTATTCTTTGTCCATCTACAAAAATTAGTGGATTCAAAGCCAGTGGCATCTAATAACAGAAATAATATGAATGGCTCCAATCCCTTTTTATTTATGTCAGCAAGAAATGTTATATTCCTTTGAACATGGACATGTTAAACACAGAGTTTGCCATCAAAATGACAAATCTGGGGAATGCTTTTCTGGAACTCATTGTTCTTAAAATGAGCTAACAGGAAACTGTCGTGTAAATACCAATACATTAGTGCAGAATGAAGTTACTAACTCAGATTGTCCTTCTTTTGAAAATGTGGAATACTGTAATATTTAAATGCATTTGCAATAGACCAATTTACTTGAAAAATTCTGAGCTTAAATCAAACATGATTTTTTTTCATTTAAAAAAACATTGTGTTGAGCTTTTGCTTATAGGCATATATATTTTTATATGTATATCTCATATATATACATACAAAAGGAGAAATTAGAAACATCATAAAAATTTATATTTCTCAAAAGTAAAGGCTTTTAAACTCTTATTTCATTATACACCACATCTTTACCCTCTCCACTAAAAGACAATCCATTCTTGTATTTTTGCTCCATCTGGTCCCATTTAAACCTTCATGAAAGACCAAAGTACAGTGATATATATATATATATATATATAT
>VWYI01045587.1:4205-30070 GCA_013399455.1 Anthoscopus minutus
AGGGTCCCAAATAATCCCCTGAGCCCATGGAAGGGTCCCAAATAATCCCCTGAGCCCAGGGAAGGGTCCCAAATAATCCCCTGAGCCCAGGGCAGGGTCCCAAATAATCCCCTGAGCCCAGGGAAGGGTCCCAAATAATCCCCAGTCGCTAAATTGGAATTTCCCAGTTGCCTCTTGAGCGGGGCAGCGGCCACACTGCACACCCCAGTGTGAAAATTGCCCTTATTTCCAGCCTGAAAGGGCCACATCCCACTCCTGCCCCTTCTCACCTGCCTCAGTGATTTAATTATTCACACACTGGAGCTCCAACATTCCAATTAATCTCTGGGATTCTTTTCCTCCCAGTTCAGGCAAGTTACACCAGTTCCATTGATTAAAGTATTGATCCCTGCATGCAGCACCTCACCCCAGCACAGCCAGTCCCAGCTCTGCCTGCAGAGCCAGAGGCACAGGGCTCCTCCAGCAGGGAGGATTTTCATGCCCTCACAGCCTGGTTCTTCTTTCTCCCTCTAAAAACGCAGCCCCTGCTCAAATCTGTGCTCCCACGGCCTCTGGTCCCTTCCCCGTGCTCAGAGCGCTCTCAGCCCGTGGCAGCCCAGGCTCCTCAGCACATCCATGGGGTTTGTCCTGCTCAGGGCACTCACTCAAGCCTTTCCCAGCTGCAGAATTCCTGCATTTGCAGGGCTCTGGCAGAGAGAGCACAAGGCTCTCCCCGGGACAGTGCCCACGCTGTGTCTGCGAGGCCAGCGGAGCTGGTGAGGGAGCAAAGAAATCCTCGGGCTCCAAATGCTGCCCTGGGAACTCGGGGTCAATGGCAAGGATCCAGCAGAAGCACAGGAGGATAAATCCAGGTGACCTCACCTGTGTCACCTCCCCGTGGTGTGAGCTGGCACATAGCTGGGCTCTGTGAGTCAGGAGCAAAGGAAAAATAAACGGAGGAGAAGGAGGAGGAAGGAGGAGGAGGAAGGAGGAGGAGGAGGAAGAGAACTGCTGTTTTCAGCACCTGAGGGGCTGCAAATCCAGCTTCTGAATCAGAAAGGGGAAGATAAAATGGGCTCCAGTTTGGGCAGAGCTCACCCCGAAGACTTAAGGAGGCACAGAAGAGGGGAAGTAAGGGAGGGAGAGCTGAAAAGGCAACCACCAGCTCTGCCCTAAAATGAACATAAAACCAATAAAGAGCTCAAATTCTCTACCCTAAAATGAACATAAAGGCAACAAGGAGCTCAAATTCTCTACCCTAAAATGAACATAAAGGCAACAAGGAGCTCAAATTCTCTGCCCTAAAATGAACATAAAGGCAACAAGGAGCTCAAATTCTCTGCCCTAAAATGAACATAAAGGCAACAAGGAACTCAAATTCTCTGCCCTAAAATGAACATAAAGGCAACAAGGATCTCAAATTCTCTGCCCTAAAATGAACATAAAGGCAACAAGGATCTCAAATTCTCTGCCCTAAAATGAACATAAAGCCCACAAAGAACTGCTCAAATTCACTTGTGAGAGGCTGAGCAGGGCGAGCTGCACACCCCAAAGATCCCTGTCCCCTTCCCTCCAGCAGCAGCAGCGACCCCGCTCTCTCCTCCGCTGCTGCCGGGAGCTTTGGGAAGTCATTAGTCCGGGCCAGCACTAATGAAGCCTCTGGTCCCACATTCATTAGGGGCCGTTTGAGCCCTGCCCTCTGCTGCCTGTGATGTCTGACATGAGAGGAAGGGATTGGAGCTGCCCCGGAGCAACCCAGGGCTGGGAGATGCTGGGGAGGGAAGGACACGGCGCTGCAAAAACCCGAGGACAGCAAGTTATGATCATAATTTAGCTGAAAGCAGCAGGAGGAGGAACGGCTCAGGCAGCTATTTTTGACACCAAGGATTCTGACAAGGATGTCTCTTGCCCTTCCTGAGCTGCCTTTGTGCCTGTGTTCTGCTCTCTGAGGAGAATTTGAAGGTGAGCTGTAAAAGAGGGGGAAAGAAGAGAAATTCTGTGCTGGCCTAAAAAGCTGCAGTGATGAACACCTCCCTCCCAGCTGAGCCCCGAGCTGCACTTGAGGCACAGTGAATTCTTCTGGGACAATATCTCAGCAGGCACTTGTTGAGCATCTCTGATTCTTATGTTGAGGGAAGCAAAGGGGTCAAAAAGCTGCAACACCTCCAGCTGTAAGGAGACAAATCTGGTGTTTTGCTGCCCTGAAAAGCTTCCAGCTCCTTCCTGATGCCCAGGGGCTCAAAATCCAGGTTAATCCACACCCCCCAAGGGTTTTGGTCAATGCTCAGCATCAGAAGGCAGGAGAGCCCTGAAGTGCTTTTCAGATTGCCCCCAGTTTACTTTTCACAGCTGTTTTAGAGGAATCCCTCCCTTTGCCAGGCTCCTGCGTGGCAAATCCCCCGTTTTTTGCCAGCTGCACTCGGAATTCTTGGCCTCAAAGCCATTTCAATGCACTATATTAAAAAATTGTCATCAAGGAAAACCCTCAGACCTGGGGGCACAGCGAATTCATAACATCAGTGACAATTTCTTATTTCTTCAGTCTCTCATCTCGGGCTGTGTTGCCCACAGGGCTGACATCAGGTCTCTGGCGTGTACATATATTTTCATTTAATCACTGCTGAAAACCAGCAAGCCTTTCCACACACTTTTAATGAAAACCACTCATTCTGGTGGCCAGCCAGGCACTATCTCTTCATCTCCCCTTGCTTTCAAGGGCAAGGCAGAGCAGTGCCAGAATTCTGGAGAAGCTGAGCCAGTCAGTGCCTCCTCACCTGGGCAGGACCACAGGTAATGCCCCAAGGGCATCACAAAAATTCCAAACCTCGTGGAAAATCCTGCTCCTGAGGCAGCACAGATGAAGAAATCAAGGCATGCTGCTGGGATGGGGATGCAGAGAGCAGCTCAGAGCTGGGGGTGGTTGTGGGACTCCAGCCCTGCCAGCTGATCCCAGCCCTTATTTTTAGATATTTTAGCCAGGTCTGTTCATGCCTCACCTCTCAGGACAAGACAAAAATCCCTGCACTTCCCAAAATGTCCCAGTAGCTTCCTGGCGCCTGTTGAATTCTGCACTGGATTTTGGCAGGAGCTGATTCCCATTTCAGCTCCCCAGGAACATCCCAGGGAATGTTGATTCAGGCACCTCCCTCTCCAAGGATTCTGCCTGAGGAGGTTCCTGTGCATGCAAACACCCTTTACATGGAAAATATAAAATAAATGTATATAAAATCACCATCAGTAGGAGCACACAGGTGCCAGAGCATGTCTCCTACCACAAAAAAAAAAAATAAAATATCTATATATATACACACACAGAGCATCGTTCATATAATGAACAACCACATTCAAAGCACCCTGAATGAAAGGAAAATCCCTCAAAGCCTCCTGCAAAGTTTGTACAGACAGCACAACTCCCTGGCTGGCTGCAGCATCCTCCAGATCCTCACCCCAGGAGACAATCCCAGCCACCAGAGCTTGGTGAATCCAAACTCCTGGCCCTGCAGGAAGCTTGCTGGGTACAAAAAAATCCCTTTAAAAAACTCAAGTTCTGCTTTTCATCTTCCAGGATGGAGTAAAAAAAAAAAAAAATGAAAAAGATACACACACAGCAAAGAAAAAGCAAAAACCTCATTGTATTATTTTAGGACCTATGGTTCCTACCTGGCTGGAGTAGAATATCCAGGCACCAGCTGCCCTGAGGGGCTTTAAAGGAGCAGCCAGGATCATCGTGGCTGGTTTGTGAGGAATGGAATGGTGCAGATGTCACAGGAGGAGTTCTGGGGCAAGGATGGAATTTTTATCAACCCCCTGGGTGAAGGGGTTAAACTGAGGGGCTTTTTTAATGTCCCCTCCTCTGCTCTAATGGAGTTCTGGCATTGGGAAAGGGATGCAGATTCCAGGAAACTGCAGAGCACACATTGATGGCAGTCAGCAATTCCTCTCTGGAAAAGCAGGAACAAAGCACTTGGGTAACCAGGCAAGGGAATCTCACCACATTAGGTAATTCTTCAAGGGTACAGTGAAGTTCCCTCGAGCAGGCAGGCTCCAAGCCTCTGCTCAAAACCAATTCTTTCAGCTTCAACTGCCTGCAAACAGGCATGGAAGAGCAGCTGGGAAGCAGGAACAAGCCCAGGGATTGACATCAGCAGGATCCAGCCTGCCCTGGATCAGTGGCCAGGGAAGAGGAACCCTCAGGGTGATTTACAGAACCTGCCAGAGGGGGAAAGGAGCAGAAACCAGAGCTGTAAAGCAAATGAGGGAGACTGGGGAGTGGAGAGCCTCAAGATGGAAATCCAGGTGCCTTGAGCTGACCAGGAGGAGGTTAAACCCAAAAATCCAGGCTTGCACCGAGGGCTGTGCAGCCCAGAGGAACAGCAGGACCCCAGGGACCGTGGCTGTGCTGTCCTGGTCACTCATTCCCAGCCCTGCTTGGCCTCTCCAAGGAGCCAGATCCTGGCTCCCAGAGATCCCAAGGAAGGGATAAAGGCTTTCCCTGCCATAAACCCCTGCTCCCATTCCCCCAGTGCCACCAGGGAATGGGCAGGAGGAGCATCCCAGGAGATTGGCCCAGTCCCATCCCTCCTGGCAGGGGAGAACAGCTCCTCATTTTCACCCCCAGCACTCTCAGTCTGACTCAAACCTGTGAAGCCAAGAATTTCCCTTCCTTCCTCCTCCTCCTCCTCCCCACATCTCAAATATCAAACAAATCCAGGCCAGCCCTGAAGGGCTCCAAAGCCAGGGCTGCTCCTGCAGCTCCAGAGCTTTGACTGGAATTCCATCAGGGATCCTGACTCCTTGTTTGGTAAATCAGTCCAGGGCAGCTGGAATAATAAACCTGGCAGGCAGCAGGAGCTCCCAATTTCCCCTGACAGCATCAGCTCTCGGGTGCTGCCTGCCTTGTGTCCAATCCCTTAAACATGTCTGGGTAAACAAACAGGGATTCTGATGCTTTGGAATGTTCTGCTCCCTGACCATGGATCTGAGAGGTTCCTCACCTCCAATTCTTCATTTCCCACCTTGGCTCCAGGCCAGGTTTACTACAGGAAATGCAGGTGTGATGCCCAGGGTTTGGTTTTATGGCTTTGTCACCTGTTAATCTGAGATCCCTTTTGGGACAGATTTATATTATTTTATGTATTTATAATGTAACAGGGGCTTTTTGGAGGAAAACCCACGTATATTAAGAAATGAGCAATGTTTTGGCTGAATTTTTGCAGTGCTCTTTACACCAATATATAGAGAGTCATTAGAAAACTGGAATTGAACTCTGTCAGGTGCAGAGGGGTCCAGATTTCCCACTCAGGGATGGGGAAACTGGGGTGGAGGGAATGCAGTGTCTGCTCACGCTCACAAGCCGGCTGTCAGAAGCACAAGAGGCGGCCCAGTTCACAACACAGGGGCCAAATCTTTGGTGCTATAAACTGGAATTCCTTTATTAAGCAATCACTTTTCTTCTTTCATCACTTCTTCCGGTAAGTGATGGAAATGGTGAATCCAACACCTGAATTTTGGGTTTAACTGGCTGTGCTGGGTCAGACAGTTCCCCCTAATCCACTCTCCTGTTCTATCCAGATACAGAGATGGGGACAAAGAACAAAAATAAATTCAAGGTTCCTCTGATCTCTGATTGATTTATCTGGCCCTAATTGTGAGGGTAATTGCATTAAAATTATTAAGACTCCAGCTAAGCCTTGGACCATTGAGCATCAGCTCAGCCAAATTATTTTTGCTGCTGTCCAGCTCTGTGTGCCATCATTTGCTAAGGTAAACGATCACAAGTTTAGCAGCTCTGCAGAAGGTTTTGAAAATATTCCCTCACACAAAGGGCAGCCCTGGAGGCAGGAAAAAAAAATCTCCTGGGATTAAAACACTGTTACACCCCACCCAAGGATTATGCAGCTTCATGCCTGACAGAAATGACAAAAAAAAAAAGCCTGGAATGTCCTTCCAAGTGACACTGCAGGAGACAGGGAAAACAGCAGGGACACGAGCCAAAACACTGACCAAATGTTTCCACTTTGTGTCAGGAAACAAAAATAAGTGTTGACAAATAAAAGCACAAGAGCTGGGCTGGGCGAGAGATTCTTAAATGTTTCCCTGCCTGGTTTTTGCTTTCTAATGTTGACACATGCAAAAAAAAAAAAAAAAAAAAGCAAACCAAACAAAACCAAACAAACAACAAAAACAAATCCTCCCTGCTGTGCCTGGATCTGGGAACACATCCCAGAGCCAGGGAAGGTGCCAGCCCTTCCAGCAGGCGTTTGGATGTCACCAGGCACCAGCAGGGACCCTGGGGACAAGGCAGAGAGCTCTGCAGGGTCACTGTGACCCCTCCAGGAGCCTTTGGCACCTCTGTCCTGGCACAGGCAGGGCTGGAGAGGACAACGGGTGTCCCCTACCCTGCTCTGGCTGGGGACAGGGTGACCTCGCTGTGCCCTGGGGCACTTGGCTCCCTCTGGCCCCAGTCTGGCTCTGCAGGAGCAAAAAGAGCTGAAGTCCCCCTGAGCTGGAGGACAAAACCCTGGCAGCGACCACAAACCTGCCTTCAGCCCTGCCTGAGCTGGGGCTCCTCAGAGAGCAATGGTGGGACACAAAAATGGGTCCTTTTCCCCCAAACCACCCCAGTCTGGGCGCACTCCTGGCCCCCATGCCCCAGCAGGGATGATTTTCCCATTTTCCAGTATTCTCTTCCCCTCTGTGCTATTCTGCAGAATCACAGCAGCTGGGTCCGTACTCTGCTCAGAGAGAGCTCAGGAAAATGCCCCCAGAGCAGGAGAAGGGGTTCATGTGAGCACATCACCCAGCCTGGCCCCTCAGGGACCCGGGAGGAGGAGGTGAGGAGCAATCCCCGTCCCAAAGCAGACTCAGGTCAGGCAGCAGAACTTTGCTCACCTGTTCCTCCCCTTCCAGCCCAGGGGAGCAGATCACAGCAACCACGGGAGCTGCCTCCCTCGGGCAGGGGTGTAAAAACCACTAAATCTCAGCCCAAAACATCCCTTTGGGCAATGAAATCGGACAATTCAGAGGAACAAGAGCTGTCCCTCACCTCCCATCCAGCGCAGAGCTGAGGGGGAAGGGTTTCGATTCTGGCAAAGTGAGATTGCTTTTGGCTGCAAGCACAGGGGAGCATTTACAGAACAACCACAACCACCCCGAGCTGCCCCCTGCCCGGGGGATCTGCTGCAGAGCTCCTTCCTCTTTCCCAGGTCTATGATGCCTTGGGCTTTTGGGGTTTCTGTTCTGCACTGGGGTGTGGTTTTTGTTCAGGGTGCTGAGATCCTTTCACAGGGTGATGAAGACACAACAATCCTGTTCCAGCTGGGACTCAAGGACACCTTTTCCAAACTTCAGGCTCAAAGTGCAAACAGTGTGGAAGGAGGAGGGCGGGCAAGTGGGACTGCTGTGTGCAAATGGACCCAAACCTATAAAAATGTGAGATCTGGGGCTGGGCCCTCCTTTGCCTCCACCTTGGAGCCATCCAGGCAGAGCCCGAGTGTGGCCCTGGTGCTGCCCTTTGCAGGCCTCAATAAATGTCCTTTATTCCCTGAACTCCATCCAGCCTCTGTTCCAGCCCCTCAAGGCATCATCTGCACGAGAACAGCCCCAAGTGGGAGGGCTGCAAGGGAAATGCTCTGGCTTCCAGCGAGTCTGGGCTGAGACAGCAAAATAGGAAGAGGGGAAGATGAGCAACAGCTCTTCCTCCTTAGAGCTGGCCCCAGCTCAGCCCGAGAGAAGAGTTTCTGAGGCTGCTGAAGCTTTAAACCACCAAGAACAAATTCAGAACTCAGTCCTGGGGGTGTGGCTTTGCCATTTGAGGGCTTTCCTTTCAAGGAGAAGCACATTGGGCTGTCCCATTCCCGAGGTGATTCCATGTTTTATCGGGATAATGGCATCCTGCAGGCCCTCCCTGGGCACGGGAGCTCCCTGAGCACCCAAACACGTGCAGCCCCAACCCCTGACCCCTCCTGTGCCGTGCTAAACGCGGCTGGAGCGAGCTAATGGTGCAGAAGTTATGGGCACAGACACTGCTTATGTAAGGCTCATTTCTTGAGGAAACTCGGCTAAAAACAGCACTGAGGAGCTGTGTGTCTTCCACATGCTCTGAGGTTAAATCAACCCTGCCATAAAACATCCCTGAAACCCCAGTTCCTGTCGGGTTCCCCTGACACAGGGGCTGCAGGGTCTGAGCACCCACAGACAGAGCACAGGGGCCTTGCTCTGGCTCTCCAAAGGGTTTTTATTGTCTCTTCTCACAGGTTTTGAGCCAAGGATAACACAGGCTCTGCACCTCTGAAAAACATCCCAGCAAGAGCCCTGAGAGGCTCAAAATGTCTGAATTTATACAAGGTGTGGTGCCCAATTACCTGACACCACGCACTTTAAATGTCTGTTGTTATTCCTTTGCTACCAATAAGGAATTATTTGTCTGCCCACACAACATCTGCACTGTGGGCTCTTCTATCCAATGGCTTTGTGCTCCCAGCCCTGCAGAACATGGAGCAGGTGAAGAAGGAGAAGGGAAACTGAGGCAAGGCCCACAATTCTCCATCTTGAACCCTCACCTACACCCATATCATATAAAATCCAAATACACATTTTTCAACAAGTGATAAACTAATACTACACTGCTGTCTAATTCACACTCTGGTTGTTTCCAGGCTATTAAAAACTTTGGAAGATTTCTCCATGGACAAAACAAGAGCTTTCCTGGGGGTCAGGAGCTTTCAGGACAGGCAGAGAAATATTCCCAGTGTCCCTGATTCCCAGGCTCAGCAGCCCCAGCCTTTTCAGCCCTCATCTCCAAGAGGAGAACATCTGGAGTGGAGAAACGTTTCCCTCACGCCTCCCAAAGGACACTGTGACAGCAGGCCTTTATTCCTGAATAAAAAACCCTCTCCAAAGTAATTAGCATTCTTGCAAAGTGGAGCAATCCCTCTCCAGTGAGGTCACTGCTGCTCCAGAGGAGCGTGGCCGTGCTGTTCCGGAACGTTCCTGGCTGAGCAGCTCAGCTCTGCAGGAGCTGTTTGCCAGCCCCACCGAAGGACAAGCAGCTCCTCTCCCCCCTTGCAGGATGGAATTAGGAAGCCTGTGCTCTTCAGGAGATGCTGGAACCCATTTCAGCCATCCAACAGTTTCAAGGAAAATTCCTTTTTGTGGTGTTTTATAAGCGCTGGCGGGAATTCAGGGAGAAAGGTCAAATTCTTTCCCTGCCCCTAAGGAAAAGGCAACAGCTGAGCCCAGAGCACCAGAGGGAAGAGGATTTCTATGAACTCCCCAACCATGCCCAGAGCTTCAGAAGAGCCAAATTTTACGAGGCACCAGAGAGCCCACCATAAATCACAGGGCTGAAGGGAAGCTGGCTGTGACTCCTGCAGCTCCTGGAACTGCTTGTTCTCCAATAAAAGGACACGAGACACAACTGAGCTCTGAATGCACAACTGCGTGTGCTCCTGGTGCAGAACACACCACGAGCTCACACGAGGTGGGACAGCCAAAAAAATCCCCAAATCTGTGAAGGCAGAAGGGTTAACACAGGGCAAAAATGGCCTGGGATGATTTTCCTTTGGGCTGGGCTTGTGCTGAAACGTCCTGATCTATCTTTGGAGCTCCTCAGCATATTTGCTCAGCTGATTTGCATAGGCAAATATAAACTGTGCTCTCAAAAAATCGCTCAAGCAGAGTCGGGAGCAAATTAAACACTCAGGCTGAGGGGAAGGAGTGGAAGAAAGTTGTAGCTCTCGTGTGCTCTGCTCCTGGAGCTGATCTGGCTTAAAGCAGAGACCTGCAAGCATCAGCTCCGGGGGGAGAACACGACAGGGGAGCCACGGCAGGCTCGGGGATGCCCCCGTGGCTGATTCCTGCATGTTCTCCCAGCTCCCATGGAAAGCTGCAGCTGGCAGCACTACCAGGGATTGCATCTCACTCTGGAGAATCCCAAGGCGTAAAACCAGACCCAGAGTAGCTTGGGACAAACGATTCTGCTGGTTCCAACCCAGCTTTGGCTGGCAGGGAGAATAAACTGCACTGGTGCCAGCCCCAGAGGGCACGAGCTGTGAGCAGATCCCGCTGGGAATCCCATTCTGTGTCCAGGAGAGCTGGGAAGAGGCTGGTGACAGTGGCAGGTCCCTCCCCCAGCCAAAGCAAACAGCTCTGCCACCAAAACCAAAGTTTGTGGCTTTGGCACACAGGTGTGGGCTCACTCTGCCTTTTGGAGTCCTGGTTTCTGCTGCCCTGCCCCAGCAGGGGTGGGAATTCTGCTGTTTCCTGGGATTCTGGTGGACAAAAATCTCACCTGGGGCTCTGCATCAACACCCAGCACATCCAGGAGATGGACAGGAGGCTTAGGAGAGCCAAGCCTCAAAGAAAGGCAATTTAATCTGACCTTTCCCAGCCCGGGGAAGAGTTTTCTAAACTGGAGATAGAGCAGATTTCTCTTATGTAAAAGGTTGTTCTGAGAGGACAAGAGGGCAATTATCCTTCGGGCCACGGGAGGCAGGACAGGGGGAAACAGGGTAAAGCTGCAGGGGAGGAGATGGGAAAAGAAAGGTTTAAATTTCTTCTTAGGATAAACTTTTAATGCTGAGGGCAAATACCAGACAGCTGAGTGCATGGAGTCCTTGTTGGAGGTGGATTTTAGGGACTTCCATCAGGGTTAGAGTGATATAATCAGCAGGACAGGGGATCAGGGGGTGGATTAGATGATCCCCAAGTCCCACCAGCCCTGCTTTTCCATGCCCAAACCTCTCCTGTGAGTTCAAGATGGGAGGAAAAGTGGAAAAGCAGAAAAGCTGATGGTGCTGATTGCTCCTTCTGCTGCAGAGGAGCCCTGGAAGCTCAGGAGCCCTGAAGAGGGGCTGCATTTAATACACTGCAAAACCCAAATTTCCTTCTGGTCTTCCCTCACCCACCCAGAAAATGCAAATGTAAATGAGGTCTGCCTAAAAAACAACCTTCAGGTTGATCCTGTGCAAAAAACTGAACTTCACAGGGGTGGCAGCTTTTGTCACCAAGCCCTCCCAGACACGTGGCTGTGACCAAGCAATCCCAAAAACCCCCTCTGGAGCAGACCCAGACCCAAACTCTCCCTTTCATCCATGAGCTTTTCACTGGGAGATTCCAGCTTTGGAATCTTTGAAAATTCCTTTTTGGACAAAGGAAGCTTTGTCAGTGACAGCAGGGAACTACAGGAGTCCTGCACCTCTCCTGATGTTTTTTTTTTTTTTTACTTTATTTTGCAATTTCCCCTCCCTCACGTCGCTGTGTGAGGATGGAGGGATGTCCACACAGCCTCTGCCACCTCAGCACCAGCAAAAGCAGCTCCAGCTGCTGCAGTGGGAATCCCAAGGCGAGGTTTATCCCTGGATTTGCAGCTCCCAGCTGGACGCAGCTGACTGGGGATGGTTGGGATCTGCAAACACGGCTGGACCCGGGAAAATCCTGGAATTAGGCTGAAGCTTGTGGTGAGCGGGATCCTCAGAGAGGTCTCACCCCAGCAGGGATTCTCCCCGCAGTTTTAAATCCTGACCCTTCCCAAAGCTGCCTCTACTCTTGCCCCACAACAAGGGGGGAAAAAAACCAACAAAAGAATTGGTTTGCCTGGGGGAATTTGGGCACATTCAGTGACAAAACGGGGAGAAGATCCCAACAATTCACTGCTGCTCGCCTTTGATCGGCCGAATCGTTCTTGCCAGGCCAGGGAGCATCTCGGGCACGTTTTGGAAGGAATTAGGGGGAATCCTGGAGCTGAGGCTCCGGTGAACAACACAAAGGATTCTCAAGCACTTGCAGAGGAGCAGAGCGAGGAATCCTTTTTGTTCTGGGCATGTAACATTAGGAAACCTGTCAGCTTCCATTTCACTTGATGACTCGGGTAAATCTTTCTGTCTTTTTGTCTATTCCTGCTTTTCTTTCCTCTCTTTTATTGGTTTTGTGGGGTTTTTTCTTTTTCCTCCCCGAGAAGAAGTTGACGTGAAAAATGAGAAACAAGAATTGCATTGTCAGACACAAACACACACATGTAATGAATTGTAAGCTGCTTGACCCTTCCTGGGTATTGATTCTGCTCTTTAAGCATGGGCTGCTTCACAGGAGCTGATAAAAGGCAAAAATAAAATCTGCCAAATAAAAATTGAGCCCAGGATTTTCTTATTTTGAGCCGAAGCTTGTCACTGGCAGAGCTGCCTGAAACACCATAATACACTGCAATTTCTTCACTCTCCCCAAACACCATTTTCTGTGTGAATGAGAAACTTGCCTGCTTTCATTTATCACACTTTTTTATCTTCAGGGAAAATGTAAATAATTGAGACCGTGAGCAAAAAAAAAAAAACCACCCAAAAAGAAAGCTTGGAAAAAAGAGAAAAACTGTTTTGCTTTCTGGGATCCCATCTCCCATCAAAACCTTTAAGATGCTCATGAAATATTTTCACACACCAAAGAAGCATTTTTATGAGAAGACATATTTCGTGGAGAGAGGAAAAAAACATATAAAAAAATTTGCATTTCTCCAACAGCTGCAATAAATCCTTATCTCGTAGGGATGCTGAGAGAGGAACGCCAAGCTTTAAGCAGTTTTAGAAACACAACTTCAGCAGGCATAAATCAACTTATTTCCACCTAAACAACAGCTTTTGAACCCAAATTCTGCTCCAGCAAGGAGTTTCAGGTGACACTTTGGCCCTGTAATTTTGCAGAAATGAGGGAACTTTTATAAGGCAAGTTTCACTTCCCTAATTTGAAGCGTTTTCAATCACCCTGGATAAACCCAGCGGCTCACACTTAAACCTTGGAGAATTTTCATCAGCTGTTCCCGAGGATTCCAAATGATTTGGAGCAGGTGAGGAAGCGCTCCCGGAACTCCCGGTGCCGTTTGATGGATGGGGTTTGCAGCAGCAATAAAGGACAGGTGCTCAGAGAAAATAAAGGTGCTCAAACTCCCTTTCCAGGGAATTTCCAACACAAAGAAACATCATTCCCCCTCCCTGAAACTCATTAGATCGGACAAAAAAAAAAAAAACCGGAAAAAAAAAGCAGCTCTTTAAATCTTTTTTAGCAGAGTGGGGAAACAATGAACCATCAGTTGCTGGAGCTCCAAAAATCGGCTGCTCCCGAGGAGATTTTTCACCTTTTTGCTCTGCTGTGTGTGGCAATTTCCCCCCCCCTCCCTTTTTTTAAAAGCAAATACTCATTTTTAACCAATCTTTGTTAAATCAGAGGTAAATCTCGATATACCCAGAGTATCCAGAGGTGCAAGATGCTCCTTAGCAAGTCCCATTCACCCACCAAAACCACGGCTCCCCTCGTGCATCTGTCACAGAACACGGCCCCAGACGGGCAGAATTCCTGGTTTTGGTAAATTCAGGGCAGGAATAATCAATAATCCCTCCACAATTAGGGACAGCAGCCACGTTTCCCTGGTAATGCCCCAAAAAACGAGGTGGGAATGGAGAGCTCAGGTTAGAGAGCAGCAGGTGTGAAAAGGGGACTTGGGGAAAACCTCGGGAATGCTTTTGGCCACACTGAGAGACTCAGGTGCTCCCAGGGAATACCAGAACTCCTTTTTTATGTTTTACACCCAACAAAAGCCACAAAATTCTTCCCTGTGACAGCCTGGCTGCTTCCAACACCTCCCAAAAAGCTGCTCTGGGACAGCCTCAGTGCCCTGCAGCCCTCTGACCTTCCTGAGCAGCACTGGGACAGGCTGCAAATGCCAAATTAACAGATGGGCACTTCTGGATGGATTTTAGCAGCTCCCCTTGATGCTCTCCTGTGGCACAGCCTGGGTAAAATTAACTCGTCCACCAGTGCCAAATCCAGGGAGGGGCTGCACAGACTCCTGAGTTTCCCCTCATTTTCTTTGTCCTTTCCTCAATACAGCCCCTAGACACACTGAAAGCATTAAAAAAACCCCTCAGTAAACAACCCAAGAGAGAGGAAAATGCTGTGTGGACATTTCTGGGCCAAGAGGAGGAGGAGGCAGAGCTGGAAGTGAATTATGGAGCAGCTGCTGTCTCATTGACAGGTATCACTGCTCTTTAAAACACACTCATCTGCCCCTGAGAGCTTTCTTCTCCTTCCCCTGGCACTCCAGGCTGCAGGGATGCACACAAAAAGCAGCAAGAGAAAGTTTTTTTCCTACCTTGTCCTGCAGCTCTGAGGTCGAGGGAGGCAGAGCAGAGCAGATGGAAAAATCACCTGGCACCTACAGGCACAGCGAGGTGCAACTGCAAACTAAAAATGTACCCAAAAAAAACCCCAGACAAACAAAAAAAAAACCAACTAAAAGCTCCATCCCAAAATGCAGGGACAGGGTTGAGCTGCAGAATAAATCTCCTGCAGAGCTGGTGTCCCATGTGGATGGGGATTTGAGGACGTTGGCTTTAGCTGAAACACCTGGGGAAAGAATTTCTGAAATTTGGTTCAAAACCACCTGCTCCAATGCCAGTCAAGGTCTAGAGGGTTGGTAGCAGCTGCAGGTGACTTTTACTTGACAGAATAAATTTATATTGAGGATGGGAGAAAATATTGTCCCAAGGCAAAAACTTTCAATTGAATTGTCCCAATTAATGGGATCATGGCCAAGGCCTACTCACCCTGCTCTCACCTGAGCCCCCCCAGAACAACCCTTGTGCTCCTGCCAGTTATCCTCCAGAATTCCCAAATCCCTGCCCAGTCCCCTCCTCCCAGTGGAGTTGTGATGGATTTCTGTGTTTAAGTCTGGGAGAAATGAATTCCTGTTTCACAACTCCACACATTGGGAGCACGGCATCCCCTGGCTGCAAGAGAATTTCAGATTTCTGCCCTTTCCAGCAGCCGCCGTGTCCTCAGCCAGAGCTGTGCTGCTGCTGGGAAATGCCCTGGTGTGGTGGAGCTTGGTTTAGAGGGAAATTTGCTGCTGGGCTGGGGAGGTTCTGTGCTCACTTACAGAGCCTGAGCTGTTGTGAATGGATGGAGCAGGGCAGGGGCTCTCTGTGCTGCCTGGTGGCTGCAATCTCTCCAGAGGAGCAGCTGATGTCAGCCCAAGTTCATTACTCTGCCAGGAGTTTATGATTTCTTTGTTATGGAGGTTCAATACGGATTGATTTTAAAATAAACCCTTTTTTTTTCTTCTTTTCTTTTTTTTTTTGAGGGGGGCCCAATTTAATAAATTCGCTTTTTGTTCAAGCTTTGATGTTATTTTCCATGTGATCAGCATAAAGCTTTTCCCTTGATTCCCCCACCAGTGGTTTTTAGACCTTGAGGCCCTTCTCTCCCCCTCTTCTGATCAAAAGCTGGGCATGGACTAAAGCTCAGCTGAGGCTCAGGTCTAGGGGCCAGTTTTGAAGTTGTAATTGAGGAATTCAGCCAGCCCAACTCACTTTTTAACCCAAGCCTGTATTTGCCCAGGTATTTTGGGTTGGAATGAAGGAATTTCAAGTCTTTTTAAGGAGTATTAACAGGTGGGAAATTCTAAGTGCTCGAGCATCTGCATCGTGGTGCCATTTCCATAATAACTGGGGCTGTTCCCCAGAGATGTCTGGGAATCAGCTTGGCAAAGAGGGACCTTATAAAAGGAAACTTTATCCACTTTGCTCACCAGGGGAGCACTGAGCTGAGGGGAAAAGGACAGCGAGAGCCAGAGGTGCAGTGCAGAGTTATTCCAGAATCCTGTGGGGAGCAGGAAAACCCACACGGATGGGAAAGGAGCAGGGCAGGGCTCTGGGTCCTGCTGTGCCTCAGAGCCCCCAGCTGCAGCAGGCCTGGAATGACATTCCTGCTGCTCATCCCCCCTGCACAGCGCCCTGAACCACAGCACACGGGGCAGAATTTAGAGAAACCCCCCAAAATTTCCTATGCAAAGCATGAGTTACCCCCAGGGGTAGCTGCAGGTGCAGCAGTCCCGGCTGGTAGAGCCACCAGGAGTGTCCAGAACCACAGAGCAAGGCGTGAATGTCACCTCAAGGGGCTGTCACCCAAAGGCACAGCCTCTCCCAGCCTCCTCAGCATCCCCAGCATCCCTTGTGGCCAGGATTTTGTGAGAGAGTTTCCAGCCTGGCAGGGGCTGGGCTGTTCCCAAGGGGAAATCTTTTGGGAAACTTCTCTTTCAAGGAGTGTTTTTGTAAATAGGTTTTGGTTCTCAGAACAATGTCACACAGCTGTTCTGAATGGGTTTTGCTCTTGTTCCACCCATGGCACCAGAGAGAGGAGGTTCCTTTGGCCAAGCACATTGACTTGTATGGGAACACCTTATAAAAAGGGTAAAAATCCCCAAAATAAAGGCTTTTCTACCTCACTGGGATCAAACCTCACTGATGTGAATCCACTCTGCTATTTCGTGCCTGCTAGCGACAGTGCCTCACTAAAACTTAATCAGTCTTATCAAGGAAATGGATCAAAACTTGGATAATGGCTCTCCCCAGACTCGGGAGTGAGATATTTTACAGAACTGATTTGGAAATACTCCTAATGATGCAATTAAGGGATCAAGAACAAGTTAAGCTGGACTTAAATAGCTCTGAAACAGTATCAGATGCATTAAAGGCTCCAAATAATTCTGCACTGCGGCATCCTTGGGAGGTTCTGGCACACAGGGCTGGGCTCTGTCTGGTCAGTATTTTAAAACAGGACTGAAGTTCCCACAGGCAGGGATTTTACACCCTGTCAGGATCTCCACAAGTCACTGCCATCGTGGTTTTAGTGGCTACAAAGCTTTCACCTTCATTTGCAGGCCCCACAAATCCAGCAGCAGCAGCGTGGAGCCAGTGTGGCAAATTAAAGCCTGATATTAGTGAGCTTTGCTTTCCTTAATCCCTCTGAAAGATCCTTTAAAAGGACCTCAGGCATGAAATTCTTGGTTTAAACCCATCCTGGAATTTTTCAGCCTGCACCAAGCAAGGCAAGAGTTAAATCATTCCATAAAGGTAAAAGGGTTTGTGTGGGGAACTTGGTAAAACTGTTCAGAAATGATGAGCAATATTGGCTGCCTTTATTTGTGGGGTGCTGAAATTTAAGAATACTGGGATTAAATCTCAAAATTTGAGGCATTCCAAGTTCCTCTGCTCATTCCCAAAGCTCCTCCCTCCATCAGCAGTTGAAGACCCAGCATTTGGAGACCGGAGTGATTTAGAAATTGCCCCCATTTTTTATCTCTCTGATTTCTGAGCATAAGTCACATCCTGATTGAGGAGTGGATCAGACCTCAAATTATTTGTATTTTTTTCCCAGATTGAGGGTACATTTGTGGTGAAAGGAGAGCTGTGTATTTTATTTACAATGCCATGCCTGGCTTTGAGATTGCCCAAACCCAGTGATAAATTCCTGCTTTGTTCTCCTCACAGCATTTTCCTGCCTCTTTAGTGGGAGCTTTATGACTTTTTTTTTTTTGTGTGCAATACGAATTCACCAGCCTATATATATGTATTCTTTTAATAATAAATACAATGTTTACAAGAATAAAACCTCCATTCCAGACAGAATTATGTGTCTGCATACGGATGGCAGAGCCAGAGGCTCCGAGCTCTTCCCAGGGGTGAGAACCAGCAGCTCCAGGAGGGATGCAGGAATAAAAAGCTGCCCTTTGGAGCTCACCTGAGGGCGGGATTTGATCTTAAAGCACGGCCCAGGAGGAGAAGTGAGGCACAGACAGGTCTCAGATATGAGGTTGGATGCATTAAAGCCTTCCTTGAGCTTTTTTTTTAAGAGCTTTTTTCCCAGTTTTGGTGCTTGGATTTTGGGGACTGTGGGTACAGAGGGAAGGGTGGTGAATACATGTGCAGGAGTAGGAAAAAAATTTTAAAAGGCACAAATGAATCATTGTGATCAATCCTGGATAAAATTCCAGTTGAGAACAGGGGTTTTATCCCAGTTTTGGTGCCAGATAAATTCCAGAGTTCTTGGGGGACAGAGGGACCTGTTCCTGCCAGGCACAGAGCTCATGGGGTTATGCTGAAACCCCCGGAGCAGACAAGACCTCCAGAACTTCTATCACGCAGGGGAATTTCCAGCTCATCCCTTGCCTGAACCAGTTCAGCATTTCCATCCAGGAAATCCCAGGCTGGGCAGATCTGAGCTCTCCTGAGTCACCATGGATTTCTCCAGGTCCCTCACTGTGCACTTCTACAGACAAAAACCCCCAAAGCTTCTCCTTTTTACCATGTGGTTTGTGATTATTCAGTTGGGGGTCACATCAAATCTAACTAATTCTCAGGCTCCCGGGGCATTTTGCCATCAGCAACTCAGCACAGGGGAGGGGGGCAAAATTATTCCTTTCCTTTGTCCCAGAAATATCACAGCACTGAATGGGATCAATGAGAATGTGCTGCTACACTTCCTTAATGCTTTATTACAGGCACCAGGCTCCTGCTAAACAGCATAATGAAATATCAATAAACAGACTCTTCGCTGTAAAGGCTCCTGCTGCTGCTGCAGTTTCTCCACCTCGAGCAGGATTTCTGCCGCTCAGGAGATCTCCATGTACCCAGGAGCTGCTCTGGAACACAGGGAAAGGTGGGAATGGAGAGATGGATGGATGGATGGATGGATGGATGGATGGATGGATGGATGGATGGATGGATGGATGGATGGATGGATGGATGGATGGATGGATGGATGGATGGATGGATGGATGGATGGATGGATGGATGGATGGATGGATGGATGGATGGATGGATGGATGGATGGATGGATGGATGGATGGATGGATGGATGGATGGATGGATGGATGGATGGATGGATGGATGGATGGATGGATGGATGGATGGATGGATGGATGGATGGATGGATGGATGGATGGATGGATGGATGGATGGATGGATGGATGGATGGATGGATGGATGGATGGATGGATGGATGGATGGATGGATGGATGGATGGATGGATGGATGGATGGATGGATGGATGGATGGATGGATGGATGGATGGATGGATGGATGGATGGATGGATGGATGGATGGATGGATGGATGGATGGATGGATGGATGGATGGATGGATGGATGGATGGATGGATGGATGGATGGATGGATGGATGGATGGATGGATGGATGGATGGATGGATGGATGGATGGATGGATGGATGGATGATGGATGGATGGATGATGGATGGATGGATGGATGGACGGACTCAGGCACAGGGTGTGGGTTTTCAGAGGCTGAAAGAGGAGAGAAAAAAATCACATCACCAGTGGAACACTGATGCCCACGGAAATTGTTCAGGTTTCAGCCTCCAGCAGAAAGAGGAATCCCAAAAGGTTGAAAGCAAGACAGATTCCCCTCACTCAACAGCAGTCCCAGAGAAAAAGAAACACAGCAGTACTTTTGTTCCAGATTTGAAACTCGGATTTTGGGGACTGTAGGTACGAAGGGAAGGGTGGTGAATACATGTGCAGGAGTAAGAAAATATTTTAAAAGGCCCAAATCAATCATTGTGATCAAACCTGGATAAAAATGGGTTTTGATGATTGATGAACAAGGCCAGGATTTTCATTTTGGAAAAAAAAAAGGGCTTTGACCTTCCCCCAGAGCAGGAAATCCTCTCTCCATCCTGCTACACTTTTGATATCATCTTTTCTTTAGTGCCTCTGATGAGAATACCTGAGCAAAGCCGCTCTGCTTGTGATGCTGCAGGTGCAGCACAGCCCTTTTCTCTGAGCAGCCAGCGTGCTCTGCCCCAGCCCTGGCTCAGCCAGGGCTCCGTGCAGCCAGAATCTCAGGCAGCCTGTGCCTGAGAAATCCCTGCTGACCACGCTCTGTCCTCCAGCTTCCCCCGGGGCTTTGGCACAGCACCTGATAAAGATGTCTCCGGCGTGTCTGACACGGAGCTGTTATGCTGTTTACAAGAGATCTGTCACAGACAAGCGCCTGCTGTACGGGAGCCATTTCCTCCCCAGGCAGGGAGCAGAGGACGTCCCAAATTAGCTCCCGAGGATGGAGTAATTCCAACACCCCCAGCCACAAACCCAGCCATGGAGCTGTGTCCTGTAGTGAGTTTGGCTTTGTGACCTGCAAATTGCCTCTCGTTTCTGTTCCCCTTCCTTCTTTGTTTGGCTTCCGTGTCTTGCAGTTTGTCCAATAATTCAGCTGGAGAGAGGGTGAAATTCAGAGGGGAGGGGCAGGGGATGGCGAGGCTGAGAAATACCTGCTGGGAATGCTTTGGAAATCACCCAGGAGTGGGAATTCATCATTATGGAGAGGACTGTTAGCATGGAATGAGCAGACAGGAGCCTGATGGAGCGGCTGCAGTGCCAGCTTGCAGGTCTATGGGCAGAGCCCAGCAACTTTGGATGCCCAGATTCCCACAGAACCCCTTTCCTGATCCCTTCATTCCAGGGGAGCATCTATCCTGCAGGAATTCAGGTCTTTCCGTGGGACCTCTCTGTCAGAGCACAGCAAGGTGCACGCAGAAGGGGCTGGGGGAGGCCCAAAGTGGCGAAGGGTTAATTTCTCTGATCATAAATTCAGCCTTCCGTAAATTCAATTCTGTGATGCTGCGCCTGTGACGTCAGTAAATCACAGCCATAAAGCAGGGGAGGCAGGAGCAGCGTGTGCAGGGAATGCCAATGCCTGGGGAGGCAGGGCCATGCTCACCCCAGGGGCTGCAGGGTGCCCCAGGATCCCACCCAAGGCAGCATCTCCCTGGGAGTGCACTTGGCTGGGTGGGTTCAGTGGAGGATATCCTGCATCTGCAGCAGGTCTCTCTCTCCTTCTCTCCATAAAAGCTGATGTTCCTCTTGTTTTCCCGACAAGATTTTCCCCAGAAGAAGAGCACTGGACATCTGCTGTACCTGAGTGTGGAGCTGTACCAAAGCTGGTGGGTTCTCCCTGCTCCTAAAAGGGCATTTCCTGACACTCCTGCTGAAGATGCTCCTGCTCCAAACCTCCCAAAACCCCTCCAGAACCCTGCAGGTGGGAAAGAACTGCAGCTCTACTGAGCCCTGACATCTGTGAGAGTCTGTGAGCTCTGCCTCCCTCTGCACCCTGAACGCTCCCTGCTCTGCTCCAGGGCTGAGCCCACCCTGTACAGCTCTACCCAGACCCCTGCTCCTCCACCAGCAGCTCCCAAGCAGCTTCCCCACCCCGCTGGGACCTTCTCCAGGCCTCCTCCCCATGGCCAAGGCATCTCCAGGGCCCCCTCTCCATGGCCAGGGCATCTCCAGGGCCCCCTCTCCATGGCCAGGGCATCTCCAGGGCCCTGTCCCCATGGCCAGAGCACTGCCAGGATATCTCCAGGGCCCCCTCTCCATGGCCAGGGCACTGCCAAGGCCGTCTCCAGGGCCCTCTCCCCATGGCCAGGCCATCTCCAGGGCCCTCTCCCCATGGCCAAGGCATCTCCAGGGCCCCCTCTCCATGGCCAGGGCATCTCCAGGGCCCTGTCCCCATGGCCAGAGCACTGCCAGGATATCTCCAGGGCCCTCTCCCCATGGCCAGGGCACTGCCAAGGCCGACTCCAGGGCCCTCTCTCCATGGCCAAGGCCGTCTCCAGGGCCCTCCCCATGGCCAGGCCATCTCCAGGGCCCTCTCCCCATGGCCAGAGCACTGCCAGGATATCTCCAGGGCCCTCCCCATGGCCAGGCCATCTCCAGGGCCCTCTCCCCATGGCCAGGCCATCTCCAGGGCCCTGTCCCCATGGCCAGAGCACTGCCAGGATATCTCCAGGGCCCTCTCTCCATGGCCAGGCCATCTCCAGAGCCCTCTCCCCATGGCCAGGCCATCTCCAGGGCCCCCTCTCCATGGCCAGGCCATCTCCAGAGCCCTCTCTCCATGGCCAGGCCATCTCCAGGGCCCTCCCCATGGCCAGGGCGCTGCCATTGCCTGCGTGGCTCTTGGCAGCACAACGTGACCTGACCTGAGCTCGCCTCCCGCGCCCGCTGCTCTGCTGAGCCGGGGCCAAGCCAGCAGCACCTTCTGACAGCCCTGCAGGGAGCCGGGCAGCAGGGAGAGCCTGCCCTGCCCTGTGTGCCCACAGCACTCCCTCTCTGGGTGCCCACTTTGGGCTGGGACCCCTGTGCGCGGCCGTGCTGCTCCCTGGGCCTTTGAGGGCCCCTGCGCTGTGGCTGCGCCTGGGCTGGCTGCGAGTGAGGCTAATGCTGTGTGACATCGCTCTCCCAGCACATCACACACCCCAGACAGCACCAGCTGAGGCTGCTCCCTGCTCCCCAGCCTGGAAACTTCCAGCACCAGACACCTTTGTCTCCCTGCAAAGAGCGATTCCCGCGGTGCAGGGGCTCTGTGAGGCAGCTGAAATCAGCCTGTCACAAACACTGGCGCCTGCTCTTTGTCCCCCGAGCAGGGTGACTAACACTGCAGATCGGGTCACAGGCTGCTCCCTGCTCTGATCCAAGCAAACCAGGAGTGGCAATGTTAGAGGAGAAGCAGGACTGCCAGGAGCACACAGTCTCCGCTGCTTCCCCCTTGGCTGTGCGTGGCAAAAGCCATCAATAAGGTCTGTGAGCAAGGAAGCTGGGTAAAAGATTCTGCCCTCCCCTCCTGCTTCTGTAGAAAAATTCATTTCAGCCCTGCAGGCTTCCTTCAGCTGTCTCCATGCCTCCTCTGTGCACAGAAACACGGAGGCACAGCCAGGCAGGGGCCGTTTCTATTTGCAGCCATCCCTGCGCTTCAGCCACTTGCTGATAAACTGCACCTCACCCAGAAACAAGGAGCAGCTCCTAGAAAAGCCCTCCCTGCCCTCCACCTCCAAAGCAGGCTCCCTGTCTGATTGACAGCTTGGGAAAGTTCCTAATTATGTCCCCTGGACACTTTGGAGGCGACCCACCCCAGAGCGGGATTTGATGGCTCAGCGGCAGGATGGCCTCATTTGTAGTGATTTATATTACAGAGCCAGCTCCAGCCTCATCAGCCTGGCCTGACCTAGATTTTCCTCTTGCATAGGTCAATAAAAACACAGCAAACAGAGCTAATCAGACACTGAGGATGCACAGTTAATCCAGGCTGGCCCAAACTTAACAGGAGCACTGCAAACTCTGCTGTCAGAGAAGAGGAGAGGATAAATCTTTCCCTAAACAGTCAAAGGGAATTGTGAAAAGAACAGAATTATCAGGACAGATAATTCATGAGAGGTTTTTGTTTTCTCTCTCAGCTGGCTTCCCTCTCTGTCTGTCTGCCTCTGGTGGATGCTGCCCGAGCCTCCTTCCCCGCTGGTCCCCTCTCCACGCCGAGTTTATAAGCAATCACCAAAAGGGCACGAAGCCAGACAAAAAGCAAATGAAAAAAAATGTGTGCAGCTGGCTTTGGAGTGTCCAAATAAACTCTGGGTAAATGCCAGGCTGCCTTAGTCACTGCAGGGAGAGGGACGAGGACGAGCTCCTTTCATCCATGCAGGGAGCGGAGCTGTGGCCACATCTCTGGGCTGGATGTGCCCTGGGCAGGGCCCAGGCAGGGCTGGGCTGGCACAGGGACACCCAGAGTCCCCCAGGACCCACAGGTGTCCCCACTGCCACCCCCACATCAGGCCCCAACGCTGAGTTCTGGCCCAGTGACTCAGGGGGCCCAGAGGCTGCCAGGGGACACGGAGCTGGCAGTGACATGCCAGCCCTCCTCAGAGGTCACCTCGTGTGGCAGCCGCCTCGTGGGGTGTGCAGGGAGCCTGCAGGGACCCCTGGCTGTGCTTGAACGCTGTGTCCCTCTGTGATCCCGCTGGGAAATGTTCTCATGGATTGATTTGCCTGGGTTGTCATCCTCACAGCTGGCCTGTGCACTCCTCTTCTGGAAATAACAGGGATGTGTTATCCAGATCAGGGCAATATCAGGGATGTGTTATCCAGATCACAGGAATATCAGGGATGTGTTATCCACACCATATAATACACATAAAACACACCCAGCACACCTCTATACAATAACACAGTCTACAACCTCCTGAAAGGCTCTCCCTGAACATTTCCAGCACCTTGCCCTCTCCAAAGCAGCCAAAATTTACCACTAACCCCAGACCACACCTGTCAAGGTGCTCCAGTCTTTTTCCTGTGGGGTTTAAATGCTTGCTCTCATCCCTCTTTTCTCCTGGCTCTTTTTCATGCCTGGAGTGAAGGAGCCCAGCCTTGAACCATAACTTAACGAGGGCATCTCTCATCAATGTGCTGATGTCACCTCTGCCTGCTGATGTCACCAGCTGATGATCACCATTGACAGAGGAACCTGCCAGAGTTCAGGGTTGGCTCAGCCTGGGGCTGAGGTCAAGCGAGCATTTTCCTTGGGAATGTTAATATTTGCTTTCTCCTTGCAGAGCAGGCAGGAGCTGGTGCCTTTCCCAGGGAATGTTCCCTCCCAGGGAGAGCCCAGCCTCCCTCCTGCAGCCAGCGCTGCCATCCCCAGCCCGGCACTGCGGCTGCAGCGCTGCAGGCTCCTGGGAGCAGCCTCAGAAGGGCGGGCAACGGGGCCAAGGTCACCTCGAGCACGCTGGCACTGCAGGGAGAGCAGTCAGTGGCACTCCCCGGAGAATCAAAGCTGGCACCGACACGCCAGCTCTGATGAGGTCTCCACTTCTGGACAGAGCTGTAATGCTCAAACTGACCTCAAACCACCCTGGCAGAGAACATCGATCCCTGCAGGCACTGAGCAGCCGGGTCCCCGAAAGGGAAACTGCATGGGGGGAAAAGCAGGGGGAAGAGCTGGGCTGGGCTGGGCTGGGCTGGGCTGGGCTGGGCTGGGCTGAGGCTGAGCTGGCCCACGAAGGACTGCGGGGCAGCGTAGCCAGATTTGAGTCGGTCCCAGGCGAATGCAGAGCAGAGCAGAGAGGGGTGGAAGGGCTCAGCTGCACATTCCCTGAGCCTGGGCTCGTGGGGACAGAACTGTGGGGACAGCCCGCACCTGCCACCAGGGCTGCAAGGGAGGAGCAGCAGCTCCGCCCGGCCGTGCCCCGGCTGCTCCCTCGGGAGATGCTCCCATGCTTGAGGAGGGGGAAAAGGCAGCTGCCAAAAGCTCTTCCCGGGCAATCGGCCCCGAGAGGAGGCTGGGATGGCTGCGCTGCATCCGTGTCTTCCTGTGCCGCTGCCAGGGCAGGGGGAAGGAGCAGGAGACGAAAGCCCAGAAATGTGCTCGTGTGCAGGAGCTCCCAACACTCTCCGTGCAACGCGGGAGCGAATTTCCTCATGTAGGATCCAGGGAAACTCTGAGACCTGGCCCTTGGTTTCTTTGGGAAGAGCTGGGCACTCTCAGAGTCCCGGGCTCCAGGGAAGGAGTTGTGCAACCCCAGCTGCGTGCAGGGACACAGCTTTCTCCAAAGAACTGTTTATTCAAAAGATCACAGTGCTTAATCTCAGCTTGGTAAGGCGAGGTTTATCAGCAAGGCTACGCTCCTAAACCAGCTGACGTGTGGGATATGCCCATGCAGAAAAGCAGCAGTGGAGCAGTGTTTAAAGTCACTGGAGATGCCTGGAGCTTCTTTATCCCCGTGGGAAAGCAGAGCAGGGCCAGGCACGGTGCCTCCCAGAGCCGAGTGACACCGCCAGGAGATTCCAGCACCCACGAGAGACCTGTCCTGCTCTGCTCTCCTGGGGAAAACCCTGCTCGGGGTGGCTCCAGTAAGGAATTCGCAGAGCCAGCTCCTCCCGCTTCCTGCTGGCGCTGCCCACATCCCCGCTCCGCAGCGCCGTGCCCGCGTCTCGGGCGCCGGAGCATCAGCGTAATGTGATGTGACACCTTCCCCCACACTTTGTTATAAATATCGCGTTTCACTGTAAGTGTGTCTGACACCCCCTTGGAGGCATTTTCTCATGCTCGCAGCCGGGGTGCGGGCACGTGCGGAGCGGCCCCGGGGGGCAGCGGGGATGCGGTGCCCACCATCCATCCATCCATGCCCTCCCTGTGCCATCCATCCCCTGCCCGTGCCATCCATCCATCCCTGTGTCATCCATCCATCCATCCATCCATCCATCCATCCATCCATCCATCCATC
>VWYI01045587.1:30128-42156 GCA_013399455.1 Anthoscopus minutus
TGTGCCATCCATCCCCTGCCCGTGCCATCCATCCCCTGCCCGTTCCATCCATCCCCTCCCTGTGCCATCCATCATCCATCCATCCATCCATCCATCCATCCATCCATCCCTGTGCCCACCATCCATTCCCTCCCCGTGCCCTCCATCGCTCCCCTGCCGGTGCCCGGCACCAGCCGCGGGGCTCGGTGGCAGCGGGCCGGGATGTGCAGGCTGAGCCCGCAGTGGTGCAGCCTGGTTCAGCTCTGCTGGAGCCCGGATTTCTCCCTCTCTCCTTTCCCGGGCAGAGGAAGGGAGCTCAGAGCTCCCCGGACCGAGGGCTGAGGTTTATTTCTGAGTCGCCTCCGTGCCCCCCGGTTCCGGGCACCCCTGAGCAGCCACTCGCGCCTGTAGTTAGAGGAAATGCCACTAGATGTCTGTCGGGGTCCTGCGCATCGCCTGCTGGGGACAGGCAGGGGTAGGAGCTGTGCCCGTGTCGGTAGCGCTGTCCCAGACAGCATTCCTGAGATTTTTTGGTGGGAAAAACCTCGGAGCCATTTCACAGACTCTAGGAATGGGATGGGCTAGAAGTGAGCTTAAAGATCATTTTGTTCCTGCCGCTGCCATGGGCAGGGACACATTTCCACTGTCCCAGGTTGCTCCAAGCTCTGTCCAGCCTGGATCTGAACACCTCCAGGGTATCCAGAACTGCTCTAGGCTTTCCCTTCCTTCCCAGAGAACAGCGTGCAAACACGAACGTATTCATTCCCTGGCCGGGCTCTCCTCCCTGCCAGGCACAGCAACCCCACTGGGAAACCATGGCTCTGCTCCTGGAATTGCCCAGGGTTCTGGGAGCAGAGGCCAAGTCTTGGATGTGCTGCCCAAAAACCATCACTGAGGCTCCTTCCAGCCAAAGGGCAGCTGCAGCTTTATGGCTTCACCCCTTGGGTATCTCTCTGCAGCAGATGCAGGGAAATTACCAGCACTGCTACCAGGCAATTACTGCTCGAGCTGCTTGAGAAATGCCAGCTCTTTTTCAGAAGAAATTTGGGATGGAAATCATCTCTTTTTGTATTTTGGGGAATTTGAGCTTCTTTGATGCTTAAAAGAAAAGGATGGCAAACGTGCTTTTCTTAATACTGTTGATGTAAAAACATATTAAGGAAGCACAAGGATAAAAAGAGGAGAATGCATTTTGGGGTATAAAGGAGAGTATTTTACATATTTTACTTTATTTTTTTTAATCTACAACAAAAAAAAATATTTTTTTCTATTAGAAAGGTATTTATCTTGCTCTGTAACAGAGGTTGAACGAAATACTAACCAGCTTTAGGTCCAGGTCTCTCCTGCAGAGGTCAGGATAGCACAGGAGCCTCTGCAGTCAGGGCTGTCCCTCCCCATGGCTGCGCAACCCAGCTCCGGACCAAAGGAACCATGACAGTAATGGAGCAGAAAAGCAAATTTCTTTCCCTTTTGCTTCACAGCTGACAGCCCAGTATGGGACCAAAGAGGAAACCCTGCTAAAATCTCCCAGAGAGGAACTGGCTGAGAGAAAAAGGCAAAAGGCACTTAAAAAGTAATGGAGAGGGCAGAAGGGAGAGACGGGGAGAGATTCTCGGCTCCCAAGATTCGGGGATGTAAGGAGCACAAAGCATCTGGAAAGGCTCAGAAGTTGTGTCTGAAAAGCTCCCCTGGCTGATGTGTCAAGGAGCTTCCAATCACCTTTCAAAAGCTCCCCTTCCCTCCGCTGCCTTTGTAATGGGTGGCTGTTTCTAATTATCTGTAAATGTTAAATGTTCTCTAATTCAATCAGAACAACTTGTTCACAGATGGTAAACCCTTCATCTGCTCGGCTTTCGGCGGAGTCTCTGCCTCAAGAGCCATCGATGTCTCTTCCTTCCCGGAGAGACGCGGGAGAGGGGTGGGATGTTCAGGGCACGGGAGCAGCTCCGGGGTTTTCCCTTCTCCCTCTCACACCATCCTCTGCTCCTGGGCCACGCGTCCTCCCTCCTGGGCAGAGCACCGCAGCCCTGGCTGGCAGAGGAAATCCCTCGGGATGAGGGGTAAGGGATGAGGGATGAGGGATGAGGGGTAAGGGATGAGGGACAAGGGATTCCTCATCTCCTCGCTGCCGTGGTGCTCCTGGTCTCGTTCCCACCCTGCCACAGGTGAGGGATGAGGGATGAGGGATGAGAGGTAAGGGATGAGGGACAAGGGATTCCTCCTCTCCTCGCTGCCGTGGTGCTCCTGGTCTCATTCCCACCCTGCCACAGGTGTCCTGGGTGTTATCCTGGATGCCGACCAGTTCTGTCACAGGCTGGCACTTCCCTCCCGCTGCCTGCCCGCTGCTGTCACCTCCACGCCAGCTCCTGTCACGCCCGGGCCCCGCTGCTGCTGCTGGCGCCGGGCTCCGCCTTTCTCCCCCGGTTCTGTGCCGCTGAGTGGCACATGCCAACACTCTGTCCCTTCTCATTCCCTGCACAGGCGTCCCCCCCGGCCACAGTGGCCTTGCTGCTGTGCAGGTTTGGTGGTTGGGCAGCAAAGCCCTGCCCAGCGCCCAGGAACGGCTGTGACAGGGATCCTAAATCAGGCGTCCCCACCCGTGACACCAAAATTTGTGATTTACGCCAGGGGCACAGGGACAAAAGAGAGGGCGTCGAGGTTTTCTCCTCAGACCCAAGGGAAACTCTTTGCTGCTGATTCCTAATGATTTATTGAAGCATCCACTCTTCCTCCCAGGCCCAGAAAAGGGTCTCGCCTTTGATCAACCAGTGACTCACCATCTGCAGCCGAGGTGATTTACGACAAGCACGAGCTATTTCTGTGCATGGAAGGGGAGAAAAATAGTCCCCAGCCCCGGGGAGGATGGAAAGCAAACCACCCACGGGATGTGAGGCTGGCTGGGCTGCTCCCCACGGCAAAGGTGCTGCTGGAAGGGGCGGAGAGGAGGAGGCTGTGACTCAGTCTCACACAGACAGCTCCGTGCCAGGATGGGAACAGCTCTGCTGATGGATCCAGGGCTGGGAGAGGGGCTCTGCCACCCGTGGGGTGCAGGCCTGGCATCGACAGATGCTGCTGAGCACAAATCCTGAGTCTGAATCTTTCCAGGCCTGAACCTGCTCTTTTCCATTCTTATCTTTCCCTCCCTCACAGCATAGCCACAATCTAATCGCTTCCAGATTAGCATTTTCTGGAAGAGTTTTTCCTTTGAAGATACAAAATTGAAATCCTTTAAAGACTGTTACACCTTTTCCATGACAGCCCTAAAAGCTGGAGCATCACCTCCACCAACTCCCTGACTCAAATCTCCTTTTTTTTTAGCTAAAAGACTACCCCCTTTCCCTTTTCCAGGGAAAGAAGAAGTCTGGTTACAGCAGATTCACAGCTAACATTCAGCCTCTGTGCAGAACCACTGCTCCACCTCCTCCAACAACTGGCTAAGGAGAAGGAAAGTCATTAAAGGGTGTGTTATATTGGCTGGAAAAATCCTTGGGAAGGAGCTCCACGCAGAGCCCCCGTGGGCAGAGGAGCAGTGATTAGGGAGAATTTGTTAATGAAGCAGATTTTAGTGACTGAAAGTGAGTGGAGAGAGAGAGGAGAGGGAGCAGAGTGTGCAGCAAGTGCTCTCATGTGGCCCTGCTGCAGCTGAATTTCGGTGGCCATAAATCAGCCCAGTTCTCCCAGCTTTTAGCAGCTGAGGCTCTGCCCCAGGGCATGTGGGAATCCCTGAAGGCCACAGCACCACCCCAGCCCCATAAAACCACCCCACGCTGCCCACTGCAGATCCCAGAGCCCTTTGCAGGCATCCAAAGCTGCTTCAGAGCCAGAAGGGTTTTGCTGACTTTTCCCAACTTGTCTTTATTTCCTGCAATCCCTTTAAATGAGGGGGATCCCCCTGAGGAACTCTGAGTGAAGCCCAGCCAGCCCTGCTGTTCTGAACATCAGCATCTCCCCGTGGAACCCGGCGGAACACGACCAATTTACTCTGTCTGGAGCTCTGTTCCCAGCTCCCTGAGCCGTGTTTTGCCCTGTGGGAGAGATGAAAGGCTGGATCAGTGCTCTTAAAAGACCCAACACCTTTTTTTGCCAGTTTTTATAGGAGGGTTTCACCCAAAACGCACCAAAAATCTGGATTTTGCTCCCTATTCCCTCTCCTAACCTGTCATCCCTCCCCCATCTCATTCTCTTCCCACTGTGCAATGTGTTGGCACAGCCACACAGGAAATTCCCACTTCCAGCAGCAGATTCCCAGATTTCCAGGTGTAATTCTCACCTTTTTTTCCCCTCAGTGATGGGCAACAGGAAAAAGACTTCAGGGAAATTGGTCAGCCCAAAAGCAAGACCAGGACAAGCCCTTCCCCCAAAATAACTCCCATCAGGTGGTGTGAAACATTCCAAACTCTTCAGAGCACATCCCAGGGGATCCAGGCCCCCAGAGCACAGCTTTCCATGGCTTTCTGGAAGTGCCAGCCTTTATCTCCTGCCTTATCCATATCTAATCTCCCTGCCCTTGCTGAATCAGCTGTGACAAGAGGAAATTAGATTTGCTGGGAGCAGGGCTGGGTGATTTGGGAGGGAAACCCTCCTCCACAGGGGGGGAATTTGGGACATCCAAAGTTTCTGTCAGAACTGGGTGAGGAGAGCCCCGGGAGCCAGGCAGAGCAGGAGCAGCAAGCAGAGATTTTGATTCCTTGAGCAGCCCTTCAGGCACGGCTGCCTCAGCTTGGCGAAATCCCTGCAGTTCGCAGGGACAGTGAGGCGTTTCCCCAGCTCCCCTTCATCAATCACTGCCCACCCAGCCCTGCTCATCCCCAGGATAAAGCCCATTTAGCCAAGCCCCTTCCCATCCAGCCCTTCATCACCAGGGATCGATATCCCATATTGACTAAGCAGGGCCCAGCCATTAACAAGTTCATTTTCCATCACTTAGATGCAGATGGATTCCCCCAGGAGCCCCGGGGTCACCAAAGTTTCATTAACAGGGGCTGTAAATGTATTTAAATACATTTAAAAGAATCACTTGACAAATGGAGTGAGCCCACAGCCCTGCTCCTCTCAGGTTAATTTGAAAGAGAAAAGAGACTTTTGCTGCCCACAGAAGGACAAAAAGCCCTTCACAGCTTGTCCCTGCCATTATCCACCTCCAGCACTTCACCTCCACAGAGGTTCAATTTCCCCATAATGGAAACCAGTTACTCCTTTATCCCAGCTCTGGGTTAAATGACTGAGAGGTTTTTGGCCTCCAAACTTCCCATGTTTGGTGGTAAACTGAGGCAGGAGATGATGAAGGCTCAGGCTCAGCTCTGGAGAGGTAGAACAGACACCATAGGCAGGCATTGGGATCTGAATTCTTGTCCCAATTGTTTGGGTAAAATAAAATGTAACCAAGCCCAACCTGGCCTTGAACACAGAAAATCCCATGGGGAAAACAGTGTCAAAAATACAGGCTGAACTCAGGGGTCTCTTCCTGCTGCTGAAAGTTTTCTCCTTGCCACAAATCTGTAGAAAACATTGAATTTTACCACCACCAAGCTCTGTGTAGGTGCTGGCTTAGCTGTACCCCCGTGAGAATGGGATTTGGAACCCAGAAACGTTACCAAATCCCCACCAAACCCCCCTGGCAATGCAGCCCTGCAGCCAGTTTCCACTGTGAGCTCATTTTGTGTCAGAGAGCTGGAGCCACACATTTGAAAAATTTGCAAACAGGAATTTAATGTGACATTTTTTGTCCCTGCTCGGCAAGAGATGACTCATTAAGTCACTTTACAGCCCTTAGCATGTGCCCAGGATGGCAGGGGCTCATGGCACATGGAAATAAGAGTCACATTTAGGGAGGGCAAATGAATTCGGCTCCCCAAAATCTAAAGCCTGCATGAATCCTTCTTCCTCATGGGAAGGTTCTAAAGTAGCATTGATCCACTGATATTTTTTCTCCCCAGTATTCTTTTTTGCATCACAAATAAACTCAGACAGCAAACAGGAGTTAGGAGCAGGGTTTCTTTGGCTGCTGGAAAGTTTGGCTGCTGGGGAGTGCTCATCCTCACTGCCAGGCCAGCAGCTCTCCAGGGGAGATGGGCAAAGCCACCCAGAGCCTTTGGAAAGGTCTCAGGATTTCCTTGGTGACCTCCTCCCTCCAGCATCTGCAGAAGCACAAACTCAGGGATGGAGGAGAACAATCATCCCACAAAGAGCCAGGAGGAGGGAACTGCTCTGTGAGCAGAGGTTTGTCCTCCGGGACAGAGCAGTCACCTCATCCCACTGCCCCCTCTGCAGTCACTCCAGGCTGACAGAAACATTCCCCTTGGAGTCCCTCCAAATTCCCATTGCTAACTCCTCAGACTGCAGCAAAATCCCTCTGAATAGACATCAGGCCGGCCCAGTTGGCATTTACAAAACAGGCTGGGAGGGGGATTACTGTGGGCTCACACTGCATTGTTGGGAGTAAAACCCCTTCCCTTCCTGGGGTGGAGGAGGAACAGGCACAGGGAACTTCCCCAGCCTCCCCACAGGAGATCCACAGATGCAGGCAAGGGCAGCTCAGCCTTTAGCATTCATATCTCTGTTATCTAAAGCTGATGACCTCTGGGATGATAAATCAGCAATCCTGGGATGTGCTGAATCCTGTGTCCCACCTGGCCTGGTGGATGGGAACAGAGGGCCCTGGGTTTTTGAGACAGCCAGAAATTAATAACTTGGCTGAAAGAAAGGAAGATAAAAGATAATCTTTGCTGGTTGTGCCTCAGAAACAATGGCAAGGACTGAGAGGGGCAGTCCCTTCCCTGCCACTGGGGCTGCCCCCTGTTCACAGCAGTGACTGAGCTCAACTCACTCCAGGATTACACCAAAAATTCCCATGCCTGGCACAGATTTGCTAAACTTAACGCCCTGGAGTTGCTGCAGAGCTACACCTTGGCATGGATCTGATCCAACTTCAAGGTCTCCAGAGGGTGACAGTGGCTTTACCCTGCTGATGGCAAGGTGCCCCTCACATTTGGGGTGGCTGCAGGAGCACAGCTCCCTGATCACAGCAGCTCTCTGATCAAATTCACCCTCCCGTGCCGCTGCCATGCCAGCCTGCAAAGGAGACAGACCCACAAACCTCCCTGTGTGCCCCAGCGATCAGGCCCCAGAAGATCTTATGCAGGAAGAGAAGCCTGTTTGTCCAGCCACTAAAAGCAAGAGATTTATTTCCACTTGTAAACTCGCAGCGAGTCCTGATCCCGATCCAAGCCCGAAGCAGAGCGTGTCACTGAATTTCCAGGGCAGCAGAAATCCTCGCTGTGAGCTCTCCCTCATGGATGGCTGCACAGCAGCTCCTAACAGCCTCCGTCAGGAGGCTGCTCCCAGACTTGGTTTGGGACTCTGTGTCCTGCCTTCCTTGCCTGGGCACTGCCAAGGCCCTGGGGATGGCAGGGCACAGAGCTGTTCAATAATTAATGCTGTTTTCTAATACACGAACTGAATGAGCTGTGGCCGTGCCTCGGATCAGATCTTGGAGCTGAGAGAGAATTCCCCTTGCCTTTTGAAGTGTTTCTGCTGATTTCATCCCTTATTCCTCCTCTGGTTTCCCTTTCCCTGTGCCACAGGGTCCCTGTGGATGCTGTGCCTCATCTCCTGCCTGGCTCTGGCCCTCCATGGACATCACACACCATCCCCAGTGCTTTGTGTGCATGTAAGAGAGACCTTTCCATCCCTTCTTCCGTGTCAGCTCCTTCTGGGAGGACAGCAGCTCCTTCTCTGAGGCATTTCACAGCTTTGATGAAGGAATTATTCTCTATGATGGGAACAGGCTGCCACAGAGCCCTCACAAAGCACTGGAGTGCCCAGCACAGCTGGCCACACCTCAGTGGTCTCAGCAGGCCATGGTTGTTGTTGTTTGCATCGCTCTTATCCATGCAAGACCCCAAATTCCAGCCCAAATTCCTCCCCAGCCTGTGGCTGGCTGGATTGCAAGCCACTCACTCCTTGTAGGGCATTTCCAACCCGTGGGTCCCCCCAAGCCCACCAGCCTGGCACTTCCAGCTGCTTTCCACTGGAAATCCGTAGCAGAACTCATCCTGCAAGGCTGGGATTCCTGATCTCCCCGGGCTTCTTTTCTCCACGTGTAATGAGGATTCCGGTTTAATTCCTGCCTCACAAGGGGGTGCTGTGGGGATGGCCAGGGTTCAGGCACTCAGAGAGCGCAGCCAGGCTCTCACAAACCCTTCAGCAGAGGGGCTCAGAAAGAAACCCCAACCGCTGTGTGCAGCCTGCTCGCAGCTCCCATCAGCTCCCATTAACTGGGAGGCAATTTTCTCCCCAGCTGAGACTTAATTCCTCCTCTAGCTGCTGGCCCTAGCCAGAGAACAGCAGGGCAGGAGCGACTCTGAGTGCTGAATTGCCTTTTAGAACGGGACGGTGCAGGGAGGTGCGGGGCAGCGCAGGCGGGGTGTGAATATGCGAGTCCGTGCAGGAGGCTGCATCAGGAGAGCTCCGAACTGAAGCCAAGCACGGACCCAGCTCTGTTGGGAAGCCCTTTGCACCCCTGCTCCCCCACTGCTGGCTCAGAAGCATTATGTGTGTTTACAGATGAAAAAGCAAAAATAAAACCGGTGCGGGCTTTAAAATTCCATCGAGCGCAGCCTTCTGCACTGATTCCAAATGTTTATAAACACGGGAGTTAATGTAATCAGCACTGCAGCAAATACACACCAGGTACACGGCACAGACAGGAGTGTCAAGCGCGCTCCCAGCTCGGAGTGACAGCTCTCTGCTGTGGGCTCTGCAGCAAACAAAAGCAGCTGAAAAACCCCACCGAGGAATGCTTTAAAGAGCAATTCTTTGCCCCCTCCTTCCAAGACTTTCTGGTGGTTATAACTGTAAAAATCTCAGAGAAGGTGTCCATTCCCACTGAGCCTTTCAAGTGGCAGGGAGGCACTGGGAAGAGGCCGCTGCTTGGGAAGACACTGGGGGAATTCCTGGCTCCCCTGAGGGCCATCCATCAGCCCAGCCCTGGTTCTGTGCTCATTCCACAGCAGACAGGAGCTGCTTCAGGGAGATTTGGACAGGCCTGACTCCAGGAACTGTTCCACCCTGGAGAAGGATGTGCATCAGCTCGCCAGGGAAGATCCCATCCGGAGGAGTTGTGCCAGTGCAGAACCCTCACCAAGCCCTCATCCAAAGGAGTTGTGCCAGTGCCAACCCCATCCCAACTCCTGCCCAAAGACCACATTTTCCAGTGGGAAGGTTTGGGGAGGTCTCATTCCAGCAGGGTGCTGAGGAGACGTTACCTCACATGGCAGCATCAGCAGAAAATCCCGGGGCTGGCAGAGCAGCCAAAATGCTGGGAGGACAAAACACTGCAAGCCTGTTGTTCTTTTTTTCCTTTCTTCTTTTTTTATTTTTTTTTCCAGCCAAATGTTGTTTCATGCTCTAATGGCAATTTTCAAGAGCAATATTGGCATGACAACTTTTGTAAGTGTGGGCCAAGTCCCGACACCACTTCCAGTGTCTGTGCCTAAACCAGATTTCACAGGGGTGCACAGGAAAGGCTTTGGATCTCTGTTTTGGTGGCTACTTGCCCCCTAAAATGAGACTTTTACCACCCCTAAAACCCAAGAGACAGTAAATATTGCAATATTAGAAATTATTTTCCGTGGAGAAGGTGGGATTCCTCACAGCCCAGTCCTATCTGAGGCACCAGGTGGGTTGTTTGGTTTTTCTCTCTCTCTCTCTTTGTTTCTACTGGAACATATTTACAGATTTATGGGAGGGATTTCTGAGTCTCACAGTGGTTCATGTGTTCCTGCAGTAGGAACCTTGAAATCCCCTGTCTTATAAGCATCACAGTCAGGGCTCCTTTTCCATATCTCAGGCTAAGATGAGTTTTAGGAGCTCACTGGTGTGAGGGGTAGAACAAGGGAGTAAGAAATGGGCTCAACCAGCTGATCTGGCAAAGCAGAGGGCAGCTCCCCCAGCCCCTCAGAGGACAGGCACACAGACACCTCCCCAAATTAAAAAAAAAAAGATACAAATGATGCAATTAAATGTGGTACATATTATAATCTTCCCCCCACTAGAAATGACAAAAAATTGCCAAACCGAAGCATTCTGCTCCTGCCTCTCCTGCTCATGCATGAGTCCCCTTGGGCTTCACGGAAATTTTGGACTCACAAAATGCTGCAGAACAGGGGCCCCATGGCACTGTGTAATAAATCTTAGAAGTTAACAGCCAGAACTGTGCCAAATGTGATGGGTTTTGCTTTGTGCAGGATCATGAAAATAATACATTCTGGCTCAGTAAGTCAGGCCTGATGCACCAGGGCTAATGGTCCACTGCTGCTGCTGCTGCTGCTGCTAAATGGATTTACATTTTTGTCTCACATGGTTGAGGGCTGTGATTTGGGAGGCCAAGGGCTCAAGGCTGTATCAAAACTCCCCAGATTCCTGAAGGGAAATGTGAATTTTCACCCAGGCTGAAAAGCCACCTGAAATGCAGGAAGCTTAAAGGAGGAGGGTTGAGGTGGGGCTGACCCGCAGATCTCAGGGACATCGGCTCAGGTGCAGTGGCAACAGAATAAATGGGAGGGAGGGAATAATAGCACAGAATAATGTAAGCTGGAACATTGTAAATGTGGGAAACTCCATGGTAACTCAGAGAGACCTGCCCAGGGGAACAATGTCTCATCGGAGGTATCTCTTTAATGGAGTTGGGAAAGGAAATAATGAGATTTTATGGATTAAAACTGAAATTAGATAGATAAACACTCAACAGGCAGGAAAACCAACCAGCAACAAGGCTGCTGGGAACTCCCCATAGCCTGCCTGCCCACAAGGGTGGGGGGTTGCACTCCTAAGCTCAGGTCTGCAGCTTTAGAGAAGAGGCGGGAGGCAGAAATCATCAGTTCAGCAGCCTCAGCTCCACAGGCAGGATGTCCAAAGGAATCCCAGCGGTCTTACAGTCTGCGAATCTATTAACTGAACCTCATTACTACGTAATAACTTTTGTTATTTCGGAACAAACCTTGTATCTGGCTAATCCGCTTTGTTACAGAGCTGCCCATCCTTCCTTTGGACAGGAATTAACTTCTAAAGGAATTAAGAGGAGGAGATTGCTGAAGGGGTCCTTAGGGGTATCTTTTTATAGCTGCTGGCTGCCCCCCCTCTCCCTTTCCCACTATGTGTGGCATCCTTCCCCACTGATTCCGTCCTTTTCTGCCTGCCAGGCATTGATTTGTTCCCGTGTTGTTCTAATGGAGCTTGAAATCAACGTGACTTTGTTGTTGGTTGTTGTCATTGTTGTTCACATCTTTGTTTGGGGTTCAGCATCCTTGCAGAGGCCAGGGCAGCTCGGGAGCCGGCATTAGCAGGCTAAACACCTCCTTAGCGAGAGATCCACAAAGGCTGTGTCTGTGTCCACATAATAAAGGCTGCTACAAAGCGCAGCGAAACCGCTGCCCCCTCCTCCTGCGCATCAGCTCTTGTGCCAGTTCTCAATCCCCTCGCTTATCAGCGCGCACAGAGGGCGGCCAGAACAAGCTCCTTCTTTCAGCAGGCCCCAGCAAAACGCTGTGCTATCCACATCCCAGGCATTTCGGATTGCCGGCTTAGCTTCCACGTATTTCACACCGCGCAGGGCGAAAAACATGTTCAGTCTGGGAGCTGGGTGTCGGGCACTGCCGGACCCGCGGCCCGGGCGCTCCGGCGTCCGCAGGGGAATTCAGGAACAACCTCGAGTCCACAAGCCCGGGGCGGCGAGGCGGGAGCACCTCCGCCAACCCACGGCGAGGCGCTCGGGGCTGCGCGGAGCGGCCGGACACGGCGAACAAAGCCCAGCTGCCGCCAGCTGCCAACATCCGGAGGGGCGGGCGGCCAGCCCGGCCACCCGTCCCGCCCTCGCCGCGCATCCCCGGGAGCCGCCGGGCGAAGGGTTAACGCTGCGCCCTCCTTCCGCCGAGCGCTGACATCACGGGCAGGCCCCGCCCGCGAGTGTGTGCGTGAGTGCGAGCGCGGCCGCCGAGCCCCGCACCGGGCACCGCACCCGGGCACCGCACCCGGGCACCCCCGCCCCGCG
>VWYI01045587.1:42396-95652 GCA_013399455.1 Anthoscopus minutus
TTTTTTTTTGAATTTTTTTTTTTTCCAAGCAGACCTGAGCATCACTGGGGGCTGGGAGGGGGGGGGGCCCCGCGGCGCTGCCAGACCGACCCCTGCCCATCGCTCTTAAGGAACTCTCATGGCTTCACGGCTGCAGACAAGTTGCCGTGCATCGTGGTGGACTATCGGAGTTTGCATCCTGGCAGCCGCGCTCCTACCAGGTGAGCCGGAGGGCGCTGGGCTCCGCCGGGGCGCTGCGGGGCTGGAGGCAGCCCCGGAGGGGCTTTGCGGGTGCCCGTGGGGGAAATGGGGTGCGAGGGGTGCTGCGGAGCGGCGGGGAAGGGTGGGATCGGCGTTTTGGGGTGCGCGCCCGGCTCTGGAGCAGGTGTGGGAGAATCTGTGCGATGGTGGGAGAGAGCCGGGGCCGGTTTCAGCGCCGGCTCGGCTCGGAACAACACGCTCGTTTGTTTTGGAAGCAGCTGCAGGCAGCGGGCTCCGGAGCCCTGCGAGCTGAGGCCGTTTGTTTGCTTTTTGGATCGACCAGCGTCTAGCGAGGCGCAGCAGCCAGGCTTCCCCGGAAAGGCAGCCACGAGGCTGGGCACGGAGCGCAAATGTTTCGGGAGGAGGGATGGAGGCTTTCGGCTCTCCAGCATCCCCGAAATCGCCGCTCCCCTCCGCACACACTTCCCACGGGCTCTTTTGCGTTGGGGCTGGACCGCTCCCAGGTTTCAGCGCTTCCTTTCACTGCCTTTGAGCTTGGCTGCCTGATGGCATCTCATTCACCGCTTTGGTTTCGATCCATCCCTTGGGTTCTGATCCATCTCTGGAGCGGAGGAGATGGGCAGAGATGTGCGTCGCCTGCTGCCCAGCTCGTTGGAGCCACCCGGGCGGTGGCAGAGCAGTCCGGGTGTCCCTTCCCTGGGCTAGGACCTCACCCGGGCTCCAGCGCAGCGCTGGGGAGCGGGAGAGTGACCCACTTTGGCGAGTGCCCTGCGGGGACTCATTTATTCTGCTCCAGTGCAGAACGGGTTAACGCCGTCCTGGAGGGCTTTCCGGGAGTCGGAGCCATGGAAAGGGGATCGGCAGTCGGCGTTTGCAGCTTGTGAATGAACTGAGAGATGCAAACAGAGCCGATGTTTTGCCTTTTTGGGCTCGGCTGCTGGAGCGCTGGCAGCGGGCACACGAGCGGATCCAGCCCGTGCCTGCAGCAGCGCTGGGATCTGCAGCTGGAGAGGAGCTGCGGTGAAGGCAGGGTGGAATTGCGTCCCCTCCTCCGATCCTGGGGCAGGGGCAGCGTCCCAGAGCAGCAGCCAGGCTGGCTGGGCTGAGACTCTGAGATGTGGCCGCTCTGAGCGAGGTCTGGGCCATCAGAGCAAATGCCAGGGCCCAGAATTGCCTGGCGCTGGCAAAGACAGGGATGTGATAACATCAGGACGTGGGAGATCAACAGATCACAGCCACTGGATGGTCTGCTTAAAATGGATGAGGACAGAGACGAAATGGGAGGGGGTGGTGATCCAGCAGGGAAAAGGTTAACAGGACGATGAGAAAGCAGGGCTGGGTGCACCTCGGTGTTCCCAGGACAAAGGGATCTGCTGTGCATTGCAAAAAGAGGTGACGGAAGGGACAGCCTCGGGCTCCCTGCGCTCCTCTGCGCTTCCAGGCAGGTGCCTGGCTGAGCTCTGGCTCCTCACAAGGAGTCTCAGAACTTTCCATGCCGTTCCTCACCCGGCCTTCCCTCCTCATCCTCCCACCGGGCAGCGCCGTGCAGGAGCCCCTGCCCACAGCGGCAGTAAGGCTGTGGCGACTGTGCTGGCTAAACCCAAAGGACTCCGTGCTGCCCTGGGAGCTGCTTTCAGCAAGGAGACACTCGGTGACCCTGGCATCTCACCTTGTCCTGCCAAAAGAGACTTTTTCCCCCCTGCACTTCTCCTATTTTTGGCCGTTCTTAGGGCTGTGCTGCCAGCAGCCAGGCGGGCTCGTCCCCCGCCACTGCGGTACGGTGGCACTTTGTCTTGCACTGTCCCACTGACAGCTCTGCCAGGAGAAGCCAGTGGTGCAGCTGGTGGTGCCTTGCCAAGGCCAGGGTCCAGCCAGCTCTGCAGTGTTCCAGGAGGGAGAATCCTTCCCCAGCCCTGGCCGTGAGCTCCAGTGCCCTGCAGCCTGAGTGGGCGAGACTCTCGGCCCGACCAGTTCAGTGGTGGATGCACCACAGCTGCAGGAGTGTCTGATCCTTTATATGAAATATTTATCCATTCATTTATTTCATTCATTCGGGTGCTGTGATGGACCCAGGGCTGCAGGGGAGGACCAGCACAGTGCGGCACAAGGCAGAGAGTGTTCACCAGAGCCCAGGTCTGGATGCCTTCCTGAGGCACGTAGTTCCTCGAGTTCACAATGCACTGTGCCAGAATCATATATATAAACATATATAAAGCTGTATTTAAGCTTTGAGTACAGACAAGCTTGCTTAACAAGGAGAGGAAACTCAGGAGCCTCTGCTGGAAGTGAATTTGTAGCTGTGGACGTGCTGGAAAATGTGGTTTCATACCCAACACCTGAGAAGGATCAGAGCAGTGTCAGCTCTCTGGAAAACCTTTCATGTCCAGCTGATCAATGCCATTTCATTCTGCACCCATCCACCTCCCCCTTCAGATAATGTTAGCTTTTTTTTTTTTTTTTCTCTGATAAGGAAATAAAAGTTCCACCGCTGTAAAAGCTGTAAGGAGTCTCGTATAAAAATCTGCTTTACAAATTATCTTTCATGTGAGCGGCTCAATCGCCCAGAACAGATTCAATTCATGGTTCCTGCAGCCTTCCATGCCCATCCATTTGGAACCAGGTATCAGCTCACGCTCCATTCAAGATATGGATATCAACAGGGGTTACTGGAAAGCCGTGGGGGAAGGGGAGGAGAGATCCCAGGCAGCCGATCTGCAGCGGTTAAGAACACTTGCAGTACAATTTATGCTTTACAAGCCCTAACAATCTGTCTGTTTATCCCCGCCGTGGAGCTCCTGCAGCTTGAGATGCAGCCACACAGAGCAGAGGCATCGTCTGTGCCTGCTCCTGCCCCTGCACATCTGGGCCTCTGTTCCCAAGCGCTGGCTGCAGACAAATTCCTCTCTGCTATTGCTGGGTTACCTCCTGATCTCCCAGAGGGGCCTGGGAACACTGTGCAAAGTGCTTTGAGATGCTCCACGGGGGAGAGCTGCAGAGGTGGCTGGAGCTGCTCTGACACAGGGCTTTTCCCGAAGGGAGCATTGACTGAGCCGTGGTGACCTGCGGGGCTGAGGTCAAACCCGGCTGCAGCTGGAGGGAGGGGTCATTTTGGGGAGGTACAACAGCTCTCTGGAGTGCTGGGAAGAGCCAAAGCGTGTCACTGCAGGGTCTGCTCCATCTTGTACTTTCTAGAGCTGCTTTAATAACCCAAAGTAGCTTCCAGAACGCAAAAAAGTCGCCAGAGTCTCGTTCAGCCTTTGCGTTGAGTTCTTGGTTGTTATTTTTTTTCTTCCCCCGCCACCTGCCTCCTCCCAAAACTCACAAACAGCTGCATCAGGCTATTTCAGGAAGCAAAAGTGTGTCTTTGGCTGATTTTTTCCTCATTAAGCTTCACTTAAACCGACCGGTCGGGTTTTACCCTGGCGTGCATTGAGGAGCTGCCGCGTGTGTCAGCGTGGGCGAGGCGCCAGGCTGGGGCAGAGGCAGCTCAGCCCACGAGCAGGAGGGTGTCTGCCCCATGGCAGAGATGCTGTTTGCTCCCTGAACCAGCAGCATTCATCAGGCAGGAGCTCCCAGCCCAGTCCCATCCTCAGGGAGATTCCAGGGGCACATCCAGCAGCACATGCAGTGCTTGGGATGAGCTGCTGGCCGAGGAGATGCTGGCAGAGCTTGGCTCATCTCTCCTTGCATCACCCCTGCTCTGGGCTGCAGCTGGGCCAGCACAAAAGCCAGGCTTAAAGGGAGGCACCACAGGGCTCCTTTGAGCAGGGCTCACACCTCGGCTGAGTCATGGAAGGAACCAGAAGAGCTGGTTGTCCCTGACCTGCTTCCCAGGCCTGGCTGCCACAGGCACCTCGTGCCCTCTGCTAGTGCCACTCAGGTTGGGGACAGCCTGAGGGGACAGCTGCAAGTGGCCACCCTGAGCCAGGGGGAGGCTCTTGCCCACCTCCAGCGCCCTGGGGAGTTACACAGCACTGCCAGCAGACAGGGATGGGGGCAAGCACTGCAGGAAAAAGGGTTTTAATCAGAAAATCCAGGATAATTTGGATTGGGAGGCACCTTAAAGATCATCTCCTTCCTTGGGCAGGGACACCTTCCACCAGACTTGTTTGCTCCAAGCCAAAAATTTTTGGTAGTGCTGGAGTTGGGCTGTGTGTGAGAGCTGCAGGGGTGAGTTGGCCAGGGCTCAGGAGGATGGCCACAGTCCTCAGGGCTGCTGAGAAAGGGTTTGAGTCTTGCAACATCCTTGTCTGAGGTGCTGATGGCTCTTGCTCAGTCCCTTTCACAGGCTCATCAGTGCAAAAAAGCAGAAACAAATGAGGGAGGGACAAAGAAAGGTACTCCAGTCTCACAGCCCCTGGAGACTTTGCTTTTTCAAGTAATGTCAGATTAAATCAGGGCAGCTCTGCTGAAGGGTGAGCTGGTGCCGCCAGCCACTGGAGCAGGGACCCAGTTTGCACTGGAGACTCCTCTTTGTGTTAATTACCAGAGCTCAGCCATCCCAGCACGGAGAATCAGGTGAAGGTTTGTTTACTTAAGGAGGGAGACTTCTCGTGGCACATTTCCTCCCGGCTGCTGCTAAGCCAGGGGTGTTCTCCCAGGTGCACATTTTCCCTGGCTTCTCCCAGTGAAGGATTAGTCCAGGCTGGATTGAGGCACATCCCAGCACACACACAGGGTTTTCAAGGGGAACCCCTTGGCTCTGCAGCAGAAGAAAAGCTGCTCAGATGCTGAAGGAAGGAGAGTTTCCCTTCTGTCACATGGAGAAATGTGAAGTGAAATTTGCTGCCCTTTGCAGCAGTGTCTACGCCTTGTGCTGTGTCCCAGCCTCCAAGGGCACTTGGGGACGTGTGTGGAGCTCAGCTCCTGCTGCCCACGGGGCGTTTGTCCCTGTCTGGGCACCGATTGCAGCCGTTCCCGCAGTGCCAGGGCGCACAAACAGCAGCTCCTGGCCATGAAAAGGGGAGACAGCTTCAGTCCCTTGCTGTCCCCAGCTCAGAGGGACAGGAGGGCCCAGAGGGCCTGGCCAGAGGCCTCTTGTCGTGTCAGCAGCTTTGTGGGGTGTTGGGGACGGGTGGGAGGAACTGACCCAACCTGATGAACCATCTCTTCTCCACTCTCCCACCACAAAGCAGTCCCTGCAGGAGGTTTAGAATCCAGCCTTGACATTGTTGGTGTGATGCAAGAGGGAAGCATTTCTGAGCATTATCCACCCAACTCTGCCTCTCTCTGCTGCAGGCCTGCCCTCCCTGGCTCTGAGCCAGACCAGCTGGGGACTGGTGGACAGCACTTCAGCCTCCAGGTGTGCAGGGAGAGCAGCCCAAGAGAGGCAGGATCAGTGTGATTCTCCTCCCAGGGAGTTAAAGCACAATGAAGGGGTTTTCTGTCCCCTATCCCAGCCTATTTGCCTTTCTAGCTGCAGGAAACAGCAAAGTGCTTCCATCTGCTCCCAACCATGCAGGGATGCTCCAGATGCAGTCCAGGACCTGCAAATCACATCCCTGCCTTGGAGCAGCAGCAGGCACCAGATGGACCACCTGGCTGAGAGACAGCAGGTACTCCCAAGCCTGGTTAGGCAGGAGGACTCAGCCTCCACCTCTCCTCCCAGCAGTTCTCTCCCTACCTGTGACCAGGCTGATTTTGAGGCTGTTTTGCTTCTCTTGTGGAAGATCCCTCCCTCCCCCTGTGCTGGAGAGAGGCATCAGGAGGCAGGGCTAGGAGTGACAAGAGGCAGCTCGAAGCCAGGGCCAGCATCCAGCCTTCCCAGAGGCATTCCTGCACAAAGGGCTGGCTGGGAGTGACCCCAGGGGGAGAGCAGAACCAGCCCTGTGCTCTGGGTGAGGCTCCTGCAGTGCAGGGTCTGCAGCTGCCTCGTGTGGGTGCAGGGCTTTCACCTGGTGTCTGCTCTCTGCACTGAGGTTCTCACATGTGGCAAAACCAGGTTCCATTTCCTGGAACACCCGCTGGACCAAGGGAAATGCTGCTGGAGCAGCTTTGCACTGGCCATTTTCACAGCCCAAGGGCACAGTTTGGGGGCAGAGTTCTGGCTGTGGGCTCAGGGTCTGATGCTGATGTGTACAAGAGGCTGGTGTGACTCAAGAGCAGAGGGCTGTAATTAGAGCTTATTGTGCTGGGTGTCCTGGCAAAGCCAAGGGTTACAAATGGTCCCTGCTGGGCAGAAGTCACAGACCCAGGGGAGAGTTTAATAGGAGAAGTAGGGGAGGAGAAAGGTCAGAGTTTCTGTCACTTCTGTTCCCGATTTCTGTGCAGAGCAGCTTGACACAGGATGGTTTTGCTGCCCTGTGTGAGGAACTGTGGCACTCAGGGCAGGAGAGAGCAGCAAGGGAGGGATGAACCCTGCCCCGTCCTTGAGCAGCCCAGCACGAGCCTGCTCAGCTGGAGTTATCAGTTATGAGTTATCAGTTCTGTGGAGTCATAACTCATGGCCCTGATGGAAGTTCCCCGTGCCTTGAAACCTCTCCTGGAAATATCACCCTGCAAAGCCTGCAGTCAGGAGGGCACTTTTCACTGGAGAATTACCTGCATCAAGCTCTGGCTACATTTTTCTTAGGAAGAGGCATCCAAGGGGCTTTACTCTGACTTTTCTTGGGCTACACAATCAGCAGAGACCCCTTGGAGGCAAGCCCAGAGTCTTGTTCCCACCAGAGCTGATGGCCTTCCTAACCTGAGGGTGCCAAAACTAGAGGAAATGTTAAGGATGGATAATCCAGGTCAGTTTAGGGGCTGTAAGAACACACAAGAACAAGATGTCCCACCTTCTGGAGGGGTTCTATTTCCTTTTACTTGCACTTAGCCAAGGCAGCGTGAGCAGCAATGTTGTTTTAAGGGCTGGAACAGGAGGCAGCAGCAGATTTGGTGGTGCACAGCTGCACAAGCTGCTCATTCCTGGGCCTCTTTGGGCTCTTCCCCTGGCCAGCTGCACCAGCAGAGTGTCTGGGAGCTGTGCTGGAGGAAGGGACATCTCTGGACAGGGGGCAGAAGCGAGGCTGTGCCCGTTTGTGGCCGCTGAGGATCAGGGAAGTGTTGCATAGCAGCATCCCTGCCATGCTGTAATTCAGATCAGCTGCCAGTTTCCATTGGATACAGGACCCCTCTTGGCTCCGTGTATGGCTGGGGATTTTACTTGGGAATGGTGAGTTGATTTCTGTGTGCAGGGTGCTGAGGGGAAAGGGCAGGCCTGGATCTCTTGGACCCTGATATGTGGGTTTGGGAGCAGGAGAGGCCAGGAGCTCTCTGTGTGTGAGTTTTTTGGAGAGGCTTTTCCCAGTGATGGGGCTGAGCTTTGCCAAATTCACCTGGTGCTCAGTGAGAACCCAGGGACAGTGGGGGAGGATTCGGGATCTCCTCACACAGGGAGTGATTCCAGTGCTCTGATCTGCCCTGGAGGCTTCTTTGGGGATTTGCTGGATGCTGTGATGCCTGGTGGCTGTGCTCCTGTATCCCTAGGATAGGAGCTGGATGGGATCCTTTGGAGGATGGCAGCAGTCCTGGGGAGGGGTGGCAGGGAGGGAGAAAGGCTTGAACAGAGCTTGTAAAAGGGGGAATGTTCTCTGTGCCCAAGGAAGGAACGAGGAGCAGGAGTGAGGAAAAGGAAGGGTGCAGTGCTTGCAGGGAAAGGCAGTGCCCTGGCAGTTCTTATTTGGGGTTCTCCAGCAGAGCCAGGCTGGGAGCTCACATCCTGTCACCTGCAGCCTCATTCAACCCATGACCAGTCAGCCCTTGACAAGATTTCCTGGATACCCACCCAAAAACCAGCTCAGGTGTGCCCACCCCAGCACTGACCTTGGAGCACAAGGAAGGCTCCGGAAGGAAAACTGGCCAGGAGATCCTGCCCATACTGATCCATGGATTCCCAAGCTCAGGTGGCCTCACCAGGGCTGGGACACTCCCCTGGGACACCAAGGGAGCAGGGACAGGGCAGGAGTCACCCCTCAGGATTCCGAGGATTTGCATTTGCTGCTGATTCAGTTCGGAGCTGCAGCAGCAATTTGCCAGTGAAAGAACCTTTATCCCCTGACTCCCCCAGTCCTTCTGGGAGTTTGATTTCTCAGCTCACAACAGAATGATGGTGGTAGCAGTGAATTCTCTGGGGCTAATATTGCCAGCTAGCACACTATAGAAAGAAAATTCTTTATTTGTTGGCGTGGCAGGAACAGACTTTGTACCCTGATTTTTAAATACCCATTTCGCCTGTGGTGTAAATACTAAAATGTGTTTTTTCTCTCCCCCCTCTCTCTCTTGGAGTTTAAAAATATCGCCAGCCTGGGGAGGTGCATCTTTCACTGAGATTTATAACGGCTGCTCTCAAGTGATCTGGAAAATGAGCCTCCCTCTGCCCCATCCAGCCTGGCACCTTCCAAGAATTTATTTCCTGTATTTGCACAAGCCTAAGAATACTTAGAGGCTGCATCTCCACCCAAGCACTCTAATTATTTAAGTTTTGTTTATGGCCACTCTCAGGGGAGCTGGGCACGTCCAGGCTGCTGCTCCCTCCCTCCTCTGGGTAATTCAGCCCTGCATTACTGCTGTTTAATAATGGCCAACAAATCACGGATGCTGCACCATTTGCCCAGGATGGATCACCCTGGGTCTGTAAATTGGCCAAGCCCTCAGAGCAGGGGGGAGCGAGAGGTGCAGGGGCTCCTGTGTGAGGAGAGCTTTGGCTCTGGGTCCTGCTCAGTGCCCTGTGCCAAGCTGCCTCGTGCCTCATCCAGCCATGCCCTGCTCACTTTTGGCTCTGGCAGCTGCTGGGAACCTGTGGCTGAGGCCAGGCAGGAGCCTGGGAGGGCAGGAGGCAGCGAGGAAGAGGAGGGAGGCTCCCTCTGCCCACCTCCACAGCCAGCCTGAGGTGCAGCCTCTGGTGCTGCACTGCCTGCCCACGACGCCTCATCTGCTCTGCCCAGGCACCTTTGCTGTTATCCTGCTCCTCCAAAAGCTGGAGTTTTGGCACTGAGGGCTTCTTTTCCCCAGCCCCAGTGAGATCTGAAGGAATCTGCGGTCTCGTGGCTGCCTCTGCTCCTGTCATGCTCCATGATAAGGAGAGAGAGATTTTGATTACATTATGACAAGCGACAGAGGGATGGAGTGAAAGCTGCAGGCTGCCTATTGTAATTCCAATTAGCAGGGGTAGTGTGGCCAGAGCCTGACAGCTGTATTGATCCCAGCTTTGGATGGGGACAACCTTTCGGGGGTCCCTGGGGCACAGGGCCAGCACAGGGACAGCTGTGGGGCAGGGAGGGGAAGAAAAGCCTGTTTGTAATGGGGCACTTGAGTGGGACACTGCATTTCACCTTCCAAAATGCCACAGCCAGCCTGGTACTTAAGCTCTCTTCTGGATTTACCTCAACATCTGTGCTGCAAAGCCCCTGTGGGGTTCCTCCCTACCTGCAGGATGAAGCAGGCTTCTCCTTGGTGTGCACATGGAGTGAGTTTATCCAGACTTATCTCCCCAGACAGAATGTACCCAAGCTAGATAAATCAGCATCCGGGGAACAAAAGCCCAGGGCTGCAAGGGAAGGGGGAGTTTCCCTCTGCCACTTGGAGGGAACTCCTCAAGGTCAGAGCTGAGGCAGGCTGGCAGGGGCTGTGGGCAGGCTGTTTGTGCAGATGCTGCCTCAGCTGTACCCTCTTGGTGGCAAAGGAGAGGACTCCAATTTGCAGTTTTGCTGCTATTGATCTGAGACCTTTCACTGCCTCTAAACTCACTTTGGAAATAAAAGGCTCAAATCATTCTCCTTAAGTACATATATTTTTTTGTATTTTTGACATTTCAAATGCTGCCATGCCCGTGGAGTACCTTACAGTACCTCAGTGGAAATGGGAATATCTGCTGCCTCACACCAACTCCTACCAGGCATGAATCAGCTTTTACTTACAGGGAAAGAATGGCCTGGAGGTGATGGCAAAGGCAGGCTGAGCTCAGAAGGGCTGGCAGCGTTTCCTGGCTTTGCCACGAGCTCCCTGGAATATCCTTGGCCAGCTCACTTCACCTCCATGTGCCTTTCCTTGTCAGGAGCTGCTGGGAGCTGTCCCTCTCTGCTGTGCCCACATTGCCCCGTGCCTGCAGGGTGCCTTGCGCTCCTGATCCTCCCCAATCCAAGCAGGAGACGTTTGCAGAGCACAGGGAAAGGTGACTCCCCTTTATTTGGTCATTTTTTCACAGCAGCCAGAGGCAGACAGCTCCTTGCCCAGGGAATTTAGAAGGCAGGAAATGCTTTTGCATGGATCCACCTACAAGTATTCTGTCAGTGCAAGTTTCTGGCTGCTCTGGGTGTGGGGTTGACATCATGGAATTGGGAGAACATGGCCCATTGGCTTCCCTGCCTGCATGAATTCAAATGTCTCTTGATTTCTTGCTCTGCTGGTTTTGCATTTGGGACACCTCTGGTTTCCAGAAGAGATGGGTGAGAGGTGTGGGCTGGACATTTCTGCACTTCCCACCCACAGCGTGGCCCTTTGCTGGCCAGCTCACCGGGAATGGCTGCCAGGCGTTCACCTGGTGTCTGTGGGCCTGCCCTGGCTGCTGAGGCAGGACAGTGCCCCACCAGCACAGCACTGGGAGTCTCCAGAGCCCTGCAGTGAGTTTTGCTTTCCCCAAGAACTCCCCACGTGGCTGTGAGCAAGATTCCTGACACCTGAGTTGCCCCGTGGTAGGATGCACCCAACAGGAACACCCCTTGTCACCTCTTGTCACCCTTTGTCACCCTGCCAAACTCAGAGGTCCTTCCACCAGGTAGGGATGGAGCCCAGGCCCACTGAGGCACCCAGTTTGTCCCAGTGTGAGCCTCACGTGGCACTGGCTGTGGCTGCCTCAGACAGCAGATGGGTTTAAACGAGTGTCTCTGAGCTGGAAAAGCTCTCCAGTCTCTCTCCTGGGTAGATGAGGATTTCAGCCATATGCAAGAGGCTGTGGCATTCCAAGGCTGGGAGAAACTTCCCTGGGAAGAACCACAAAGAGCTGCTTCATTCTGTGGCCAAAGGAGCTGCAGGATTCATTGGAAGAAGGGAGGGAGGTTCACATCCAAGCTCAGTGGAGAAGCAGCAGAGTCAGCAGCTGCCTCCTGCCTGCCCACGGAGTCTGTCTGCATCCTCCTCCTCCTCACCCTGCAGCCCCAGTGCACCCCAGCACCTCGGGCTGGGAGAGTTCCAGACTGGGGGAGTTATTACAAAATCCTGGTCAGGACGAGAGAGAGAGAGAGAGAGATGGAGGGTTTAAAGTTCGATAATTGTTAATTATTACCCAAGCTTCCCAGGAGACTTTCTGGGAAAAAGACGTGGCTCTTTTGCAAAGGTGTTTCGTGGAACATTAGTCTCTGTCCTGGCCACACTAAACCCTTTCACTCTGCTTCTTTCTGCCTCCTGTGGGATTAATAAAGTGCTGCTGGAGAGCTTCTTATCTCAGAGCTGAATATTGTTTGCAATACAGGGAGGGGAGGCAGCTTTGATCCGGGAAAGGGAGCAGGGGGAAGGAAAGAGGTGGGCTCATGGGGCAGGGCAAGGGTGTGGGGCAGGCTGGGCTGTGCTCGGGCACGGCTGCTGTTCTGCAGAGAAAAACCCTGCAGAGAAACAAATAAAAACAACCTGTGAAGGAGAGGAAGCCCCAAAAAGCGGTGCTGGTGCTGCCATGCAGCCCGGGAGGCTTTGCTGCCCTTGCCTCCCTTCCTTCCCGAGCTGGCAGCCGAGCGCTCTGCGGAGCCCGCGGGCCAGGGGCCACACCTGAGAGGCAGGACAGGCTCCTGAGCTTCCCACGGCTGTGGGTGGGAGCCGGTCGGGCAGGGCTGGGCCCCCAGGCCAGCACCCAGCACCCCTGGGAGCCTGCCAGGGCTGCGGGGAGGGAGCAGCCGGGCAGGGAAGGGCAGGGAAGGCAGGGGGGGTTCGGCTCCCTGCAGCCTCCCAGCTCCAGCATCTCCCGTCCTGCTTCTCATCCTCAGCCCCTGAGCCCTGAGGAATGCTGCTTCCCATCCCAGAATCGCCCAGGGACTCCGTGGGCAAGGGAAGCAGCTGTGTGGCCCCTGTGGGAATGGGGACAGGGCTGCAGAACTCAGCCACGATCCACAGGGATTTGTGTGGAGCGCAGGAAGTTGGGATAATGGTGGTAACAGCTCCAAAACTGGCTCTGGAGAGCGAGTGTTGCTTTGGGTTTTTCAGGAGAAAACGGGCTCGAGCAGCTGAGAAAGCCTGTGCTAAAGTTCCTAAAGGAGCAGCCATTTCTTTTTATTTTTCCTTTTCTTGCAGCAGAGTTTCTTGATGCCTTCAGCCCGTGTTTCCCTACAGAGAGCCCTTCACCTGTGCAGGCCCAGACAGCTTTGGAGGCTTTGAAGTGTAGCTTCACACTTGCTGTTTTCCCCCAAAAAAAGGAACCAGTTCTGGGGCTGAGCGCAACAAGCTGCATCAGGTTTGCAGCTCTGTCTGCAAACAGGGTGAGGAAAGAGGAGGAGATGAAAGAGGAGGTGAAAGATGAGGTGAAAGAACACCCTCTTCTCTCTGGGTGCCCAGGACAGGCCTGGCTGCTCCTCTCAGATGTTCCAGAGGAGCTGTGGGATCTCCAGGAGGGCTCAGCTGTTGTTTGCCTGCTCCAAAGCCCCACACCAGAGCCCCACGTGGATGGATAATCCACAGGGAGATTAGTGGCTGAGTTTTATCTTCACCCACCCAGCTCTTCAGCCCAGTCTGGTCAGATGGATCTGTCTGGGAAAGCCAGGAAGGCTGGGACAGCTGAGCCCTGTTCCCACTCACTCCAGGGATGGGAATTCTATGCCCTGTGCTCGTCCTGTTGTGCAATGCCCTGTTTTAGGGGAGAGCTTTGCTGGAGGCGGGCAGGGAGATGCTCCAGATGTCTGAGCAAACGTGGATTTTCCCAAAGCCAGGTGGATCTCAGACGGTTCAGGCCCCCTGGGAGGGGAGCATCCCTGCCCCTCTTCCTGCAAAACCACCCCAAGGTCTCTCTAAGGCGGGAGGGTGAGGAGAGGGGTGCCAGGGCCGGTGTCCCTGGCCCCAGGGCGAGTGTCCCTGGCCCCAGGGCTGGTGTCCCTGGCCCCAGGGCGAGTGTCCCTGGCCCCAGGGCTGGTGTCCCTGGCCCCAGGGCGAGTGTCCCTGGCCCCAGGACAAGTGTCCCTGGCCCCAGGGTGACTGTCCCTGGCCCCAGGGCGTGTGGCCCTGGCCCCAGGGCGAGTGTCCCTGGCCCCAGGACAAGTGTCCCTGGCCCCAGGGCGAGTGTCCCTGGCCCCAGGGCGAGTGTCCCTGGCCCCAGGACAAGTGTCCCTGGCCCCAGGGTGACTGTCCCTGGCCCCAGGGCGTGTGGCCCTGAGCATTCCCCTCCAAGGGGGATTTGCCTGCCAGCCCCATCTGTTCCTTGGGCCCGTTGCCATGGTGACAGGATGGCTTCAGATGGGCACGGGGAAAAGAATCCAGGCAGGAAAAATATTCCTGTTTTTTTCTATCCTGGGCGGAAATGAAGGGGAGAGGGACGGGATCCTGGCTCCTCCCTGTGCCCCCCCTTAGGGCTGTGCTGTCCCCAGGCTCCTCCTGGTCTCTGCCTTTCCCTTCCCCTCCAGGTTGGGTCTCCCATCCAGGTGGGTGGCAGCAGCCAGGTGAGGGGTTGGGCTGTGCAGGTGAGGTCTGGATCTGTTCAGGTGAGGGTTGGAGCTGTGCAGGTGAGATCTGGATCTGTTCAGGTGAGGGTTGGAGCTGTGCAGGTGAGGTCTGGATCTGTTCAGGTGAGGGTTGGAGCTGTGCAGGTGAGATTTGGATCTGTTCAGGTGAGGTCTGGGAGCTCTCCTGCTCCCCTGGCATGGCTACAAGCAGTGAGGATGCACTGACAGGGGGCTCTGCCTCTCCCCCAGCCCTGGAGCCATTCCCATGGAATCCCAGACTGGTTTGGGTTGGAAGGACCTTAAAGATCATCTCTACCTTGCCCAGGTGTGTGCCCAAGAGGAGCCTGGCAGCTTGGTTTTAATGCAAAGAGTCACTTGTCAGAGCGAGTTACTCCCAGTCTTTCCAGTAAAAAAAGCCTGGAACAGAGTGAAAATGGTGCCCTGCAATTTGTGTGCGTATGGCTCTGCCTGCCTGGGTGGATCTCAAGTGGAAATGGCCCGGAAAAAAAAAGAAAAAGCAAACAAAAGAGGAAACAACAAATAAATATCTGCTTGTTGACAGCGAGATCTGGGCTAACGTTTGACAGACGAAAGGGAAGGGAACGCGAAGTGACAGATTGACAGAGAGACAGACATGTTTTTGTGCTGGTTTAGCTTCCTGATAGAAACAGGAGAAAATTCAGGTTTGCTGGGGACCTTGAGGGGTCACCTACCTGCCTGCTGAGGTGGGTGGGTGTGCTAAACACCCACTGGCAACAGCTCAACACCCCTGGTCCCCCTTCCCCGGGCAGCAGAAGGCTGCTCTGAGTGGCAAGGCTGGCAGCAGCTGGTTCCAAACTGGTGGAGCTGGGGCTGGGAGCAGTGGGAGAGGTAGGAGGCAACAGGAGCAGGCTGGGGGAAGCTCTGTGGTTTAATGATCAGGGGGTGTTTGTGCAAAGGTTGGACTCGATGGTCTGGGAGGGCTTTTCCAACCCTAACCGATCCTGTGATCCTAAACCCAGGGCTCATTTTGGGTAGGACACTTGCTGCAAAGGCAGCCTGGGGGTTTTTGTTTGTTCCTCCTAAACCTGGGGAAGTGGGACAATGTGGGGAATTCTCCTTGTGGTGGAGTTTGGCTGTGCTGGCTGCAGCTCCAGCTGGAGATTTTCCCATCTCTGGCTTTCTCCCTGCCCTGGACACATCTGCTCCCAGGGCAGGAGGCAGTGGGAAGCATTTCAGGTTGGATAGGGCTTGGAGCAACCTGGAAATTGTCCTTGTGCGTGACAGGGGTGTGGGAAGTTAGATGAAGCTGCCCTTCCAACCCATTCCATGATTTGAGGCCAGGGTCAGGTGTTGAAGACGAGCTTTGTTTTCCCAGCATCAGACCTGAGGCTTGTGCTGGGAGCTGAGATGAGGAACCAGGTGCTCACATGGCCCTTGTGAATGCAGAGCTGCCTTAAAGTCACCTTTGTGTTCCCCTTTATCCCAGATCCGAGTGCAGCAGGGCTGAATGTCACCTGTTCCCTTGTGAGCAGCGATTTACAAGCGCTCATCCTGCTCCTTGTTTGCAGAGCAAATGCCCTTTTCCTGTTGGCTCTGCCCTCCCTGCAGTGGGGAATCAGCAGATTCTGGGCTTGAAGCTTCTCCCAGATTTATGAGCTTGCTCTTCACCTTGAGAGTAAGGCTCCCTTGCCCTGAGAAAGCTTTGAAACCCAAAACACCCATTGCTGACTTCAGCAAACACCATTGATCCTCCTGCAAATAAAATTTCTTTCCTTTTTCCTTTTTAGGACACGGCTTGTGGGGATTTTGTTGTTGTCTTCTTTGTGTTTCTCTTTTTGCTCTGGAGACACGAGTCCCAAATGGTTCTGAGCAAAATCAATGGGATCTCAAAACAACTATTCAATAGTCCTTATGGGGGATATTTCCTACCAGCCAGACACCAACAAAAACCCCACAAAAACCCCTCCTCCCATCTTCCTTTCCCCTTGAAAAGCAAGGTTCTTTAATTGGCTTTTAATCCTGGGAAGAGCCGAGCTCTTTGCATGGAATTGGTAATAGGGGATAATATCTTGCCCTGAGTGATGTGTTACTTGATCCCGTGCGTCAGAAACCTGAGCCCTGCCTGGGAAATCAGGTGGGGAGGGGGATCCCAGCCTGGCTCAGTGCCCAAACACAGGCACAGCTGCTTTTTTATTTCCAGTAATGATCAGGAGCACGATGGGGAACAATCCCCTTTTGTCCTGTTGTTCCAGGGGATGGAATGATGCTGGGGAAAAAGCCTTGGGGGATGTGTGGGGTGTACAGAGGGGGTCACACTGGGCTGGTTGGGCACGGGGATGTTGTTTTGACCTGGGTTCCAGTGGTGTCCCACACCTGGCCCTGGCTGTGACTGTACAGGGACAAACATTGACCCCCTAGAGCGCTCAGCACCTCCTGCACACCCTGATCTCATCTCTGTGTCCCTAAATGTCACTGCCAGGCCTCTGCCAGCCCCAAACAGGGCTGAAAGGGTGACAAGTCCAGCCAGTCACCAGTTTCCCCTCACTGTCAGGCATCACAGGGGTTTTGCAGTGAGATCCAAAGTGAGGACCAGTGACATCACCAGCACACGGAGCACTCCAGAAAGGGGTGCTGGGAGGACCTGGAGGTGGGAGAGCTCTAACAGCACCAAGTCCCCGAGCTCTGAGCCCAGTGAAACGTGCTTGAAATGCCCCCTGGCTCCGAGCTGACTCAAGCACACAGGGGAAACTTGTTGATGTGGATGACACCGTTCGTTCCTGGCTGGTTTTTGTTTGTTTTGTTGTGTGTTTCTTGCTGCAGCTGCCTTTGGAGCAATAAATAGCTGTGGAGCTTGCTTGTGGTCTGTGCAAAGTTGTTAATATTTAATCAGAGGTCTGAAGCTGGATTTGTTTGGTTGGCAGAAGATAAAAATGGCTTTTTCGGGGTTTAGGAACAGGGACAGACCTTCAAGAAAAAGCTCAGGGTCAGCTTTTAATTAATCAATTATTTTAAGATTGGAGCACACTGGTCAGTGACAGATTTTCTGGACACCTCAGCTCCCAGCAAACCTAAAACATGCCAAAGCACCTGAGCTGACTGGCACTCAGCATGCCCCTGGTGTGAAATGTGATTTACAGAGGAAGCCCTGCTGACATGTGCCAGCAAAGTGTTACCTGTATCCAGTCCCCTTCCTCCTGCTCCTTCTTGGGGTTTGGATTCTGCTCTCTAAGGAGCACAAGGAGAGAAGGAGCTGCTTCCTACACCAGGGTCTGGCTTCCCTCTGGCTTTGTTGGGATTAGGGATCCAGCCCTGGACAGCTGCTCCTGTAGAAGCCCTGCTGCAAACCCCTGAGGAGGGCAGTTGAGCTTTATTCCCCGTTAGCAGTTCTTGCCACGTACAGAAACCTCTCCAGCAGGCACCTGCAGCGGGACTCACGGCCAGGCTACCTGCAAAAGCACTGGCACACAGCCCTAGGAACTGGCTGTTCCCCTCTTTGCAGGGAGTGAATTCTGAGTGTCCTCAGAGCCAGCCAGACCCCAGAGCTCAGTCCCTGCTTGAGGGATCCTGTCCCAGCTCCCGGGCTGCATCCCAGGTGCTCCCATTTGCAGCATTTCTGTGTTGACTCTGGCCTGGCACAGGGATCTGGCAATGCCCAGGGCTCTCCAGTGTATTCTGTAGTGCCAGGCCTGTGGATTATTTTCCCTTGGGATTGAGCCCTGGGATAGCCAGGACTTGGCCAGCTGGTGTTTGCCTTGTGGAGGAGGGCACAGCTTATTTGTGAGCAGCACCAAGCCTCAGCTTGTCAGCTCCCGTGCCTGATCCCAACATCCTGCCTGCTAAATCCCAGCCTTGGGATGAGCTCCTGGAGTCCAGCTGTCCTCTCCAGGGGCCAGGGCTTGTTTCTGAGGTGCTGGGGTTTGTGTTGTGCACAGGATAACTGTGCTGACCCTGCTGATTGAAGCACTCCCTGCCTGGGGGACAGAGCTTTGCCATGCTCGCCTTGCACTGCTCGTTGTCACTGTGCTGGTGGCGCTCAGGACCCAGGGAGGGATAATAATCCAGAGACCTGGCACTGCAGGATGGAGATGTGAAGGATATGGGTTGGGGATGCAAGTTTTGAAGGATGAGGACAGAAAGGATTCGGGATGGGGATGCAGGAGTTGCAGGATAGGAGCACAGGGTGGGGATTTGAGGGGTGCAGGATGAGGATATGAGGAATGAAGGATGGGGATGCAAGGAATGCAAGATGGGGACACAGATTTTGCAAAAGGGGGATATGAGAGGTGCAGGATGGGGTGTTAGGGGTGCAGGGTGGGGATATAAGAGGAATGGATGTTATATGATGGGGATATGAGAAATGCAGGATGGGGATGGGAGTGGTACGGGATGAGGACATGAGGGATGCAGGATTGGGATGCAGGGGCTGCAGTTTGGGGATATAGGGGTTGCAGGATGGGGATATAAGAGGGTATAGGATGGGAACATGAGGAATGTAGAGTGGGGAGGTGAGAGATGCAGGATTGGGATGCAGGGATTGCAGTTTGGGGATATAGGGGTTGCAGTTTGGGGATATAAAGGGGTACAGGATGCGGACACGAGGGATGCAGGATGAGAATGCAGTGGTGTCAGGATGGAATGTGAGGGTTGCAAGGATGGGGATTCCGAGGTTTCAGGATGGGGTTAATGCTCTGCACCAAGGCATCCTTTGTTCTGGGCAGGCTGCTGAGGTTTGGAAATGGAGCGCTGAGGAGTGAACACCGCAAAATAGAAACGTCCGCACTTTCTGCTGCTGATTTTCAGTTTCAACAGCTGCTCCATTTGGAAAGGATGAAAATGCACTCCGGCTTAGTAGGAGTCAATTAAAAATAAACCGAGGGAGAGGATTGGTTTTGGAGCCCAGCGACGCACATCGGACATAAAAGTTGCATCCTCTCAAGCCTAGATTTTCGCTCCAATTTGCCACGGGCGGCAGGATGGAACCGGGAGCGCTCATTAGCATGGAAATGCTGTTGGTTGCGCTGGATTCCCGGCCCCGGCGCTTTGTTCCTGCTCTCGGCGGAGCGGGGATGAGCCGCCCCTGGCCCTGCTGACCCCTCTTTGTGCGGGGCGCTGGGGAGGGGACAGCGCTGTCCCCCCGCAGGGTGACACTGCCTGCCTGCCTGCCCGGGAGGATTAGGCAGCAGCCAGAGGACATCTGCAGGGAGGGGGCAGGGAGCCGCGGCTGCCTTTTGTTCTGGCTTTTTTTTTTACCTTCTGTGCCCTGGGTCGCGGCCATCCTTGGGGGATTTGCCTTCTGCCTCCCCAAAAGAACAAGGAAAAGCGCTGGCTTAGCCCTGCACCTGCTCAGGTGAGCGTCCTGCTGTTTGGGATGCGCAGGAGAGGAAAGCTTTGAGCAGGAGAGGTTGATTCTATTGCCTTCTCTAATGTCTCTGCTCCTGTTCCTGCTCTGACCACCTATTTCTTGGCAAGAAGCCTCTCATCCTCCTGCCTGTGTGTTTGCCAGCAAGAAATTGCAAGCAAGGCAGGGAACCCAGGGTCATCCAGGGATGTATGACTGGGAAAGGAGTGGAAAAGACCTGATGGCCCACAGTAGGATCCTAATTTTCCTCCCCTTCCTATTATTTCTACATGGATGCTCCACTTGAGCTCCGCTGAGCTGGGAAGCAGGGGCAGGCCCTTGCAGTGCCTCCTCCCCTGCCACAAACCCAGCTGGGTTTCCACTGCTTCTGCCTCAGACTGGTCCTGGAGGGCGGGAGGGGGTGGGACCAAGCATCATTTTCCCAAGGCTGGACTGAGCACTGGGCCAAAATGCATCATCTTTAAGTGATGAGCCTGAAATCCGATCGGCAGCCGGTGTCGCTTTTCTCAGAGGGGGAATTTGCAAAGGGAGAAGGGGAAAGACAAGCTCTGCTCAGAAATTTGGGCGAGAAGCAGTGGTGCCAAGGAGGAGGAGATTCAGGTTCAGCTGATGTTCCCCTTGTGGCTGTCCTGGTTAAGACCCACTAAGGAGAGCAGCACTTCAGAAGTCGTTTCTGAAGACAAAATGCTCTTCTGAAATGAGTTCTCCAGCCCAGCAGCTCCTTGAGAAAACAGAGGCTGAGGTCTCCTGTACAAGAGATTTTAGCAGTGGTTGGGAAGTCTCTGGATGAGCAGAGCTCTCCCTCTTGTCCAGGTCAGTGAGAAAGGCTCAGTTTCACTGAGACAGTTCCCTGCAAGACCCTGCTTTGAAACAAAAGGGGAAAATGGAGCAAATCATCCAGACTCCCTTGTGTCCAAGGGAAAAAATAGACACTTCCAGATTTATCCAGCCCAAGGTGGATTTGTTATGCAGTGCTTGAATTAGGAATCTCTCTTCATTGACTTTGCAGTGAGTGCAGAGAGCCAAGATGAAGATATCTGCACTGGGAGCTGGGTTTTTCCATCAAGGGGGGGTGCTCGTTGTGCAGGCAGAGTTTCTCCTCCTCTTCTCACCTTTCTGCAACTTTAGGAGCTGTTTCAGTGGTTTGGAGATGCTTAACAGCCTCAGAGTGGGGAAGGTGGCCCTTTCTTGGAGCTTCCTTCTCCCCTTTCCTGCTTTTCTTGTGCCTTGCCATATTTTTTCATGGTGTGTTTGCATGACAGCAAGAGAAAACGCAAGGACTGGAAATTAAATATGTAGAATAAATGGGAGATTTATTAATTTATTAATCTGACAGAAGTAATTACTGTCTCTCCAAGATTCATCTCCTTGCCTGGGTTCCCACATGGTCCCAGGAGCCACAGAACTGTGACAGCGAGGCTGGGAAGAGCTTCCTGAGGGGAATGGGGAGCAGAGAACACAGCCAGGCTGGACAGGGCATCCCAGCCTCCCAGAGCTGGGGATGAGACAGAGATGAGGCTGAGCCATCATCTCCTGTGCTCGCTGCAGGTAATGCCCAGGGAAAGCTGCCCTGGTGGTGCAGGGGACAATCCAAGCCAAACGACCTGGCTGGGAGCTGCTGTCTGCACTGCAGGAGCTGCTCTCCACAGGTGGACTCTGAGAGATGAATTCTGGCAGCAGCTTCTGGAGTTCTCAGAGCTGCTTTGAGTCCTTGCGCTCCTCTTGCACTCCTGCTCCTGTTAATGTGTCACTTAACACAAGTATGGGTGGAATCCTGCAGTCCTGAGAGGTGCCAAAACATGCTGATGAATCCCCTGGCTCTAGCTCCTGGCATGATCAATTAAAAAGCCATTTGTCCTCACTTTGTGCATTTTATTCTTCATCATCCTCAATGTAGGAAGGCCTGGGACTACATTTAAAATCTATTTGAGCAGTGGTTCAGAGGTTTCTCAGTGACTTGGTGAGGTTTCATAGGCTGTGCATTCAGCCAGTGACTTCTCTTAATTTTACATTGAATTTAAATTTAAGTTTAAATTCTAATTTTAAATTTAAATTTACTTTCTTAAAAAACCCCATTCAAAAATTCTCTCCCAAATTTACACTAAATAAACCAAAACAAGTACATTATTGGTGCCCATCCTGGAGCCCAGCAACCTGCGTCCCCACAGGAGGCTGTGAGCTGTCAGAAGTCACTCCCTGATGGGATATAACACAACCCCTGCAAGCAGGCAGCAGCATTGGAGCCCCACTGCTGCACATTTGGGGTTTGGAGCTCGGGGCTGCCCTTCAGCCTAGGGAAAGTTCTTGGGAGTGGCAGCAGGGGAGAATGGACAGCAGGGAACATGCTGGAAGGGGCAGCTCCTGCCCTGAACGCCAGGGCTGGCTGTGTTCTCTCCCAGGTGCTTTTCTGAGGGTGCTGTGGGACAGGATGGAGCCAGCAGGGCTCTCTGCCAGCCGGGCACAGATGAAGCTGCTGTGCCTCCAGCCCAAGCGAGGCCAGGCCAGGGAGCCTCAGCCCTGCCCTGCTGCTCCTGCCTGGCCCAGCTGTGTCTGCAGGAAGGTTTCTCATTTCTCAGCTGGGCTTCTCCTTCGGCTGCTTTGTTTATGGGGGAATAAATGACACAATCAGGCCTGATCGGTGTGCTGGGAGGGAGGAGAGGCTTGATGCAGATCTCCAGGGCTGTTGCAATCAGCTTAGCCATTCCCAGGATCAGGGTTTGTGGAGATCAGCCTCGGGAGGGAGGCTGGGCCCTGCTCTGCCGGCGTGAGGGCTTTGTGGGAGCAGGACCAAACCCAGAATCTGTAGCCAGGCTTTCCCAATCTTCCAGCCCTTTATTCCCCTCTGCAGTGCCCCTTTTCCAGGCCCACCCCTGTGACTCTGTCCCCTCTGTGCTGGCTCGCTCCGTGCCCCCCATTTTTGGCTGCCACTCCTTCCTCTGCAGCTCCTGGCGCTCTGCCTCTCCCAGGATCTCCCATCTCCTGCTCCCTTTTGTGCCATGGCTGGACAGGTGAAGCCCAGGGAGCAGGGGCAGCACCTGAGCTGTGCCAGCACCTGCAGGCCCCAGGAGCCACAGCCGGACGTGGGATGGGGAAGGTGGATGGGGAGGGAGCGTGGGAGAAAGGCCTGTGTGTGAAATATTCCAAGTGGGGAAAATTGGCAGGGTTGCTAATGCTCCAAAGGAAGAGGCAGGCCTCTCTCAAGCCCTGGGGCGGGTAAGGAGGCAATAAAGGAGAAGAAAACACCAGAAATGAGATCGGCCCAAGCAAGCTGGAACCTGCCTGGGAAGGCAGCTTGTTCCAGAGTGGGAAGGGGCAGATTCCCAGGCAGGACTGGCTCTGTGCAGTGCTTTTCCCATGGTAGCAGAGCCCCAGGTTTCCTGGAAAAACTGGGTTTTCAGTGTCTGGAGAGGAACTCTGCCCCCAACCCTTAACCCTGACTCCAGGCTGCCCCAAGCTCGAGGAGCTCAGATTTTGGACAGCTGGGAATGCCAAGCTCCTCTGTGCAAGCCCCAGCTCACAGAGCTGACCTGGGCCCAGGCTGGGGCTCACTCACAGTGACAGAACAAAGGCAGGCTCCTTCCAGCACCACTCCAGGACCTTTCACTCCTGCTCTAGCACAGAGAGCCCACCAGAATAGGAATGAGAAGAGAGGATCTGCTGTGGCAGCTGGATTTTTCCTTTCGGGAGGACTCGTGCAGTCCCAAATACCACCCCACTATCAGGCTGCACTGCTTCACATGCAGTTTGTACAACTGTGCTGCATTCAGCCTCACTGGGGCTGGAGGAGAGGAAGGCAGTGCTTTTCCTGGGCTGAACCTTCCCTTGTCACTGGGGCTGGCAGCCAGGGGACATTCCTCAACAAGCCAGCACAGCCCCCTCCAGCTCCCTGCTCGCACATCCCTGCGCTCAGGACAGCTCTGATATGTCCTGAGACACGGGGACTGATTCCACGTCCCTGCTGCTTTGCCTGTGACATTTCTCACTAAATCTGCCTTTCTGGGGCAGGTTGGAGCAGGCAGCCCCGTTTCTGGTTGGACAGGCTTTGTTTGTGCTCTTGGGAGCAGGGATGGGAGGTGCAGGGTTTGTGGCCTGGGAGAGAGGGGACATGCTGGGACTTGCTGCCCACCACTCCCCCTCTCCCCTGTTCCAGCTCAAGGTTTTGAACTTTGGAAATGTCTCCCTGAGAAAAAAGGGGTGTGAAACGGTGCCAGAGGGAAGCAAGGAATGGAGAAGGGGAACAGCAGGAGCAGGTGGTTGTCTCGTGGGAGTTGGCTGAGCACTGAGTGCTGGTCAAGGCTGTCCAGTTTGGGGGATGCAGGGAACAAGCAGCTATCCCCCCTGAGCCAACACTGCATGCTCTGGACTTGAATGGCTCCTGTCTGTGAGGAGAAGGAACGGCGTTGTTTCCCTTTCCCCACTTCCCTCTCTCCTACTCAGCTCCTTCTCCATTTCAAATGTGCTTTTTCTCCCCCAATCCCTTCTCTTCCCACTGCTCTCCTCTCTCTTCCATCCTTTTGTCTCGCTCTGTGTGAACCCCTCTCCTGCGTGCCTGCAGAATTCCTGTGCCCAGACACAACAGATGCTGAAGGGCAAGACTGGAACTACTCTAGATGCAATCTCCATTTTGCTCAAGGATCATTAATTACCTCAATGATTAAATACAATTAAAGATCCATAAGACCTTTCTAATATCAGGGCCTTTAGCAAGGGCAGCTTTTAGGAACCTACACCAGCAGTAAAACAAAAGGAGGAGATAGACCAGTAAATCGGGGAATCCCAATTAAAATCCGTGCTTAGCTCATTAACCTAATTACACATTGTGTCTTGCTGGCCTCAGCTCGGCTGAGGGGAAGGCGAGGCAGCAGTGGGGGCGGGCTGGGTATCCTATGGGATTGTTTATGTCAGGTCTCCATTGTCCCTTTGGTTGAGAAAATGGCCTTGGTGGGGGATTGGGAGCTGGGGCTGCGGAAATCCAGGAGTGTTTTGTTCCAAGCCCTGGCAGCGGCCGCATGTACTTGGAACACAGCACGTGTTTCCTCTTCCCCAAAGTGTGCCCTGTGCACACACCCTGCTCCAGGTGGCTCCTTCCCACAGCCAGCTCACCCCCAGCCCTCCCTGGAGAGCACTGGGGGAGAAGGAGAGAGGGTGAAGGGGATGAAAATGGTTTTGAGGGGGAGAGGGGAAATGGGTCAGTGCTGAGCACGGAGAATGCCCCAGCCAGGCAGGTTCCTTTGCTGAGGCTGAAGAACACCAGGCCCCCCTGACTTGCCCTGCAGGGAGCCACCTGCTCTGGTTATTTGCTGTGGCACCAGGAATCCCTGTCCCTTGTCCCCTTCTCGCAGCACGCTGCACAAAGGCCTCTCCTTCTCCCACCCTGAGATCCAAAATCCTGCTCTACAGCCTGGCACAAAGCCTGCCTTCCTAGGAGTTATTGGGAAGGGAGTCCTGTGGTCCTGGGCCTGTCTGTCCCACCGAGAGAGGGAACAGGAACCTTCAGAGGCTGCAGCCAGGTGACTCACAGATTTGTGGCTTTTCCACACGAAAGTCTGCGGGTGCAGCTGCCTACGTGGCTGCTTCAAAGGCTTAGGGAGGAGGCGGCAGGTCCCAGCACGTCCTGCCCAAAACCGGCCCAATTTGGGAAAGCAAGTCAGAGCTGGAAGAGGTCAGGGTGCGGCTTCCCATGCACCAGGGCAGGGGAAACAGGAGGAGTGGGGACCCTGAGTCCCATGGGACCCAGCTGTGGCTTTCTCAGTAGCTGCAGGCATGGGGGAGAAGGGATGGAGGCAGGGAACCAAGAGGGTCTGTGCAGCAGAGCCACTGCCAGCTGGGAGGGGACAGGATTCCCTGGATCAGCCTCAGCTGCCCTGTGGAGTGCTTGGGAAGGAGGCAGAGGGAGGTTAGGCACAAGCAGGGGTTTCTGACAGCACAGTTTGCCACATTGCCACATTCCTGGTGGGAAGGAGCCCTGCCATAGCCTCAGATGCCTTCACACACAGCCAGGGTGACCCAAATGGCTTGGGAAGAGCTGCTCAGCCCTGACTCCCATCTGGATCCCCTGGGAAAGATCTGTTCCTTCCCTCTGCCCACATATAAACACACCCAAACACCATTCTCCTTCCCTTGGGTTTGCTGTGGGCATCTGAGGAAGATGTAGGGATAAGAGGGGAGCTGCTGGAAGTTGGGAAGGGCTTAGTAGGATGGGGACAGGTAAAGACAAGAGATCTGCCTCTCTGCTGTGGTAGGAATGGAAAAGCAGCAGCTTCAAACCCTGCTGAAGTCCCCTGGATTTGGCAGTGATGTCATCCAGGTGGGAGGTTTGCATTGGGATCACAGCTCTGGGATCACAGGCATTGCCCCAACCCAAACATGGGTGCAGGGGAGTTATCCCCACTGCCATAAAACTGTAGGGCAGCTCTCACCGAAGAATTTAATCTAACAGAGGATCAGCAGGAGCCTGGTGAGGCATCCCGGCCCCGCTGGGACAGCAGGGCTTGCTTTGCACATTGGCCATTCCTTGGCTGGTGCTCTGCTCACAGGTAATTAAAATGGCTTAACCCTGCAGCCCCAGCAGCTGCCTGCAGATCCTTTGTCTTTATGCCCAGGGGACCCTGCCCTCACTGTGTGCTCCAGAGAAACCCCTCCCTGCAAGGCAGGTTTGGGGAATAAAAAGGTTTCATTACACAGGCAGAGAGTGAAGGCAGAAACTCGAATGCCTTTTTCTAAAATCAGGGCAATGGAAAGAAAGAAGGCATGGGAGAAGAGAAAATGTGAAAGAAAGGGGGTTTGTGGATCCTACAAGGAGAGAATTCTGAGTGTTTCTCTGTTATGCCAAGTGTATCTGGAGTATTCCCAGAGCAAACAGTGCAATTACTTTGGATTCACACTTTGCCACTGAGTTGTCAGGCCCGAGGTTGCAGCTCCCCAAGGGCGCTGTGCAGACTTGCAGATGAGCTGTGCTTTCCCAAGGGATGTGGAAGCTCTGAGAGGAAAGGCCGCTGACTTTTCTGAGGACAGCTGTAAACTTCCTCTTCCTCTTGGGCTTTGTGTTGCTTCCCTGTCTGAGTCCTTTGCTTGGGGACATCCACAGCAAAACATCCCAGTCCCTGTCTGTTTGTCGAGCCTGGCTAGCCCACAGGGCTGGGAACCCGGGGTTCTCTCTCAGCTCACCCTCAGAAGAGCCTGTTATTTTCCTTTTTGGGGCTGTTGTTTCTCTCTGCTGGGATCTCTCCCCAGGAAGGTGTGTCCCTCCCTGAAATGAAGGCTCTTCCTTTCCCTTTGGGGCACATCCTTCTCATCCTCTGTGCTGTTTGCTCCATCCCTGTGGGTCAGGGCAGGGGATGACCTCAGGTGCAGAGCCCAGCTTGGCACACTTGGGCTGATCTCCTCTCCCCCTTCCTGACCTGCTGTGACTGGCACAGCCCTGGTGTTGTGACAGCGTTACAAACAGGAGGTTCTCAAGCCTGGAAAAAACTTTTGGTTTGTTTATTTATTGCCTCCCCTCAGAGTTTTTACAGACAAGCCAGACACAGTCCCTGAGACCTCCACCCTTCACTGCAGATCGAGCCTTTGAAGTCTCTGAGCCCTGCACTAACACAGGTTAATGGCATTTATCTGCATACTTATCTTCCTTCTCCACTGCCTCTCTCACCCTGAAGTTACCTCCAGTAACGGTTTGTGGCACCTAGGTGACATCAACTCTTTTTCCAGGATGGGAAAATTTCTTTTCAAACAAAGTTCAGAATCTCCTTTTAGCCTCTTTTAATCCATTTTCCATTTATTTAATATCCACATGCTTATTTCTGGAGTCTTCCTCCACTACTATTCTGGTCAGTTTTTCACTGAATTGGAAATGGGACTTTTTGTCCTCTTTCCTCTTGCCATTAGCTATTTATAACCTCCCATCCATCTCCTTAGGTAGCCAAGCATCCAGCTGTGTTCTCTCTGCCACTCTGGTCCCTAAGCAACAAGTAAAGATGGTTCTGAGCCGTTCTTAGCTTGAGCAGGGGTGACAAACAAGGGACACTCGAGCTGCTCTGCAGCCTGGGAGCAACCCCAGCCCAGCTGCCACGTGCAGAGGTGGTGGAGCACCAAGGGGAGCCACAGCCAGGCTGGTCCCATCCTTCTGTGGAGCATCAGGACCACAGGGAGGAGTTTTTGTCTCCCAGGGATTCTCTCTGCACGGTTCCTGGCACTGGAGGTCGAGGGGTGGGGCCACACATGCTTTGGGTTGGAAGGGATCTTAAAAGCCATTTAATTCCACAGCCTGCCATGGGCTGGGACAGATTCCCCCAGGCTGTCCATCCTTGGACATCCATCCATGTTCCCATCCAACCTTGCCTTGGATACTTCCAGGGATGGAGAGTCCACAACCTCTCCTTGCAAAGCCCAGTCCATCTCCCCTCCAAGCCTCCCTGCTTCTGCCTCCAGTTTTTTGTCTCCAGAGCCATTTCCCCCCTCCTGGGCACTGTCCTGATGGAGGACAGAACTGCTCCTGTGAGAAATGTGGGATTTTGGAGCATCCATCCTCGCTCCAACCCTTGGGGAAGGCAGGAGGCAAGCGGCATGCTGTGTTGGGGAAGGTGCTCAGGAGTTTCCAGCTTTTCCAAGACAAAAATTCTGGAAGCTTGGAGGGCCCTTTCATTCCTCCATTCTTCCTCCCACCAGGAGAGCTGGCTGACATTTTTGGGGTAAAGTTTGTCTTAAAATATGCACAATGTTCTGGAGGAACTGTGTCCATATTGTCGTGTCTGCTAAAAAATGTAATAGTCTGGTTTGTGCTCCTTCTCTCTCTGCCTCTTTTTTGCCCCCAAATCTGAAAGGAACAGGAGTTCTCTCAACCAGCCTCCCCTGGAGTTGTTAGAGAGTGGAAAGGCACCAGCAGCAGACGGAGGAGGAGGAGGTGGGCACACCAGGCAGGTGCAGGGTGGGAGCGAATCCGTCTGTCAGGAAGGAGGAATAGACAGGGAATCCAGAGGGAGAGGTGCTGGAGCGGGGCTGTGGGTCCCACACAGCTTGGAGGGCTGGCCCAAGCCCCCAGAAAACTCCTAACCCAGGGACAGGGTGGGATGAAACCCAGGAGAGGATGAATCCAGATGGATCAGAGCCTGGAGTGGGCTGTGGAGAGTGAAGGTGGGGAGAGGCACAGGGAGGTGATTTGTGTTTGGGGGTGAGAGCTGTTGGAAAGGTCAGCTGTGGGGATGACTAACGCAGGAGGGGCTGCCAGAGTGGGGATGCTGGGCGTTTCTCCTTCTGCTTTGAGGCTGTCATTTGAAAACTTCCACAGAAAGGAAATTTCAAAAGAAAACTTTGGCCTGGCTTCATCCAAAAATGTCCCCATTCCATGGCAACCAAAGCATCCCATCCTGGCTGCACTCCTGGTCAGTTTTACCATAATGCAATTTAAAATAAATGAGGGTCCACAAGGAAAAAACATTTCAAACTTATCAAAGGGGCTTCTTTTTTTTTTGTTTTAAATCGAATTTTGCCAAAACCAGCATGTTCCAGTAGATGATTTTGGCTTGGACTAAGTGACACTTTCCATCAGAAAAATCTGCTGTGCTGGAAAATTTTCCACCAGCTCTGGTTATTTTTTCACAGCATGCTTCCCATTTTTGTGGCAGCCCCCAGTCTGAGCTGAGACAAAGCACACAGGAGTCCCCTGAGAGCAGTTGAACTCTGTCTTTGGAAGACCAGGATGAGTTCCTGGAGCCCTCCCCAGTGGCACAGGAAAATCCATCTGGCATCCACATCCTTCTGCATGTGGCTTGTTGCTCCCTGAGAAGGAAACAGGGAGCCTGGTGCTGATGTAGTTGAACAAAAGTCAATGAAATCACCATGAAAGTCAATAAAATCTGTCAATTCAGGCCAACTGAGCTGTTTAACCCTGAGAATCCAGGCCTGGTTCCTCTGGCGCAAGGCTGGGAATGGGTGTTGGCTCTTGGCTTGCTCCATCCTGCTGCCTGCTCATGGATCTCGTGGGGAGCTGATTGCTTTTTGGTCCTGGCTTGTCTCTCCTGAGTCAAGACTTGGGGAACAGTTTTAGGGCAGATGTGTGATTCCAGCCTGCCACAGGGGCTCGGGCCTGTCAGAGCTGTTGGGATCCCAACCTTCCTGCTGGGGCAGACCTGGGATAGAAGTGAAACGCTCTGAGAGGCCCCCAAAAGCAGCCCAGCCTGGAGGGCTGTGTTTGAAGGGACACCTTTGTCCCTGGGCACTGAGGCACCCAGCACTGCTGTCACTCAGCACGGGTGTCACTCCACCTCCTGAGGGACAGTTGTCATCAAATTCTCCTAAGCAGCACAACCCAGCTCCTCCCTGGGGCTACCTGGAAGCACAAAGCCACCTTGTTGGAGAATGGGATAATCAGGCATGGAGAAATCTTTAATTTCTCTTCCTGGAAGTTCAGCTGTGTCCCTCATTGCATTGCAATCACTAAGGAGACACAGCTGTCTTGTCGAAGTCCTCAGTTAACTCAGCAGAAGGAATGATGCTCCCACTGAGAGGTGTCCAAAGGGATATGGGAATTTGTGAACTCCTCTCTGCAGGACAAACCATCTTTTTTTTCTGCAGAATTCCCTGCTCCTCCTGCCTTGCCCTCTGTTCTGGTCCCTCTGAGCCCTTGCTGGCTGCCCTCACCTTTCTGGGAAGGAAAGAGTGTCTGTGCCTGTGTTGTCTCCCAGGAAAGCAAAGCCCAGAGGATGGGGTGGGGTGCATGACCCGTGGTGGGAGGTCTCCCTGCTGGGCTCTGACCCTCCCTCCCTGCTTTTCTCCCCCTTCCCATGCTCAGCCTGCCTTTAATGGGTGGTCTTCTCACTTGTTTACAGTGCTGGCCCCTCCAAGCTCAGCAATCATTCCTCAGACAGCCTGGATGGAGGCTGGGACTTAATGGATGTGAGAGCTGCATCTCCACCCAGCTTGGGGGTCACAGAATGGTTTGGGTTAAAAGGACCTCAGAGCTCATCCCATTTCACCCCTTGCCATGGGCAGGGACACTTTTCACAATCCCAGCTTGCTCCAAGTCCTGTCCAACCTGTCCTCAGTAATTCCAGGGATAGGGCAGCCACAGCTTCTCTGGGAAACCTGTGCCAGTCTCTCAGAGTAAAGAATTTCTTCCCAAAATCTAAAGGAACCCCACTCTTTTTCAGTATGTGGAATATTTCAGAAGTGTGGGGCTGGCTTTGCTCAGAGGGTGAATGGGACACTCAGCCTCAAAGTCTCTCCTAATTTCTGGCACGAGAAATGCCAACCCAATCTCAGATTTGGTTGCAAGCAGTTTGCTCATGGTTGGGTAAAACATGAGCCACATTTTGGGAACCTTTAGTGGAGCTCTTGGCTGGGCAATGTTTAGGTTTCCACGCTCTGCCCATTAAATGGGTTTTCCACTTCATCTCCCTCGATTTCCTCAGCCATGGAAATGAGGGTGGCTTTGCCATTTGCATGAGTGGTGGGTGGGGCTGTGGGGCCTCCCCACAAATGCCTCCATCCCTGCTTCCTCAGGTGAGAATTGCCACCATCCTCTGCAGATCCCCACCTCTAACCAGCTGAGATTGCCGGTGCTTGCCTGGGTGGCCTTGGGCACATCTCTTTGTCATTCAGCACCTCTGGTTTCCCCACCCCTGAAAGCAGGGGTAATAAAGCTTTCCTGCCTCTCAGGGTGTTGGAGGATTAATTAGTTGCTGTTTGAAAAGCCTTTTGAAGATGCAAAGCTTTTTCCATAAATATGCAGAGTGATTCCCGAAGATGGGGCCGGGGTAGGACTGGAGCTGTGTCTGCCTCTGCTCTGTGGAGATCCTAAACCCGGGAAGAAATGAAATTTGTAGAAATTCCTTACACAGGGGCTTGATGATAAGAAAGCTGAGCAGCAGCAGGCTGGAAATCACAGAATTTCTGAAAATCTGAAAAAAGCAGAGCACTGAATTTGGGATTGTTTGTACTCACTGTTCTTTCTGGGCTGTTGTTCACAGGCAGGAATCCTGAAACAACCCAGAGAAAGTTGGGAGGTCTGAGCCTTCCCCACTTCCATGCAGAGATATCTCTAGGGCAAGATAAAAGCACATTAAAAGAGAAATCACAGGCAGGGAGCCAGCGAAGGGTGTCTGTCCATTGCATCTGTTGGTGCCATGTTTGCAATTGTTTTGTTTGCAAAGCTTTTCCCTACTTGTCAGCCACCAGAACATATATCACATTCTCCTGGTTACAAAAAAACTTGCTTGTTTCTATCTTTCTAAACAAATTACAGAAGAACCGAGCGTGGCATTCCTGCTTGCGAGAGGAGGAAACATTTCTTTTTAACTTCGGGAGATAGTGAGATATCAGCAATATGTTATATCCTGAGAGATAATGGGAAGAAAGCAAAACCACAGGCAGAAAGCTGTGACTGTTAAACATGCATTTCAGCTATAGGAAAGCCAGAGTTTTGATCTGCTCCATGAAAATTACAGGGCTGGCCAGCACCAGCGTGGTTTGGCAGGGATGAATTTTTCACCACGTTTTGGACAGAAGACCAGCATTTGGATCTTTGATAATTTCCTGTGACCGGGCATCTATCCTGATGAAAGAGGCTTGGTTTGAGTGGGGATAGAGGGAATTGGCTGCTGGGGCCAGCCAGGGGAGGCTGCCAGTTATTAACCCTGGCGCTGAAGTCACGCCTGAGTCAGCAGAGTTTCGGCTTTGTCCCGTTCCCATTGTGGAGGCGAGTGAGTCATTCCCTGCTCCAGCCCTGAGAGCTCCCCCATTTCCTGCTCCATCCCCGAGCCCACAGACCAGCAAGGGAAGGAAGGCTCTGATCTTCTCTCATTTTTCTGTGCTATCAAGTTGATTTTTGTTTTTGTTGAATCTCTTCCGTCTCAACTTCCCTCGGTTTGGAAATGAGGCTCTCCATGGGTTCCTATCTCAATCCCCTCTTCACAGCTCCTCGTTAAATCTCTCCTCCTTAGCACCTGGAGATCTCTAATAGTGAGGAGATTTAGCACTGGACCAGAACTCCTTGTACAACATCCAAGGCAAGGAGGAAGTCCAAGAAAGAGGCAGAGCAGAGCAAACACTCGTGTGCATTTGGGGACTCAGCCCATCAAGATAAGGTCTCAGGACACTCTCAGCTTAATTAGCTCCCATCTTCTCAAAGCTCCAACTTCTTTCCCTTCCTCCACACTCGATTTTCCAGCTTTTCTTCCCCACCCAACCACCAAATAAGCATTGGCTCTGCTTGTGGTCCCCTTTCTTTTGCTTACAGGTTAGAATTGGTAAGCAAAAAGATCTTGGTTTTTTTCCTTGCTGACAGGCAACGAGATGATCCCGGAGAGAAGAGTCTTGGATTTTTGGTTGTCTTTGCCTGGCCAGGTGCCTGCTTTTCCTAGTGCAGAATGTCATGGTGGACATATCCACTGGTGGAACAGTGGCTGGGGATGAGAAGAGACGAGCGAGTGGGCTGGAGTGTGGTGGTGGAGACACGAGGGGTGGGAAAGTTTTTCAGGCTACAATTGAAGGAGGGCAAACCAAAGAAAGGCACAAGCTTGACACTGAGCTGGACAGGCAGTCCTGGAGACAGGCAGTGGGGAGAGAAGGAAATGTGATGTGGAAACTGCAGGAGAAAGATTGGAGTTGTGAAACCAAGTGCTGGACAGGTGGGAGCTGAGGAAAAGAGCTGAGGAAGGACTGGAGTCACGTCCAGCCCAAAAGGAGAGGGGAAAATGGGCCAAGTGCCCAGCACTGGGGCACAGGGCAGCCTGGCTTGTGCTCAGGTGTGTGGGAACTGGCAGCGGGGTGCCAGGATTAGCTGAGCGCGGCGGGGACGGGAGCCTTTGTGCTTGTTGCTGACATGGGCTTTCCCAGCTTTATTGCAGGAAGGCCTTTCCCAGTGCTGTGTCAGCTCTTTCTGCAAGAGCCCTGCTCTGCCAGCCTCCCTGCTTTTGCCATGGGGCATGTTCCCCTCCCTGTGGCTTGGGGGGTGAAGCAAAGCAGCTGTGAGAAAGGCAGGGAAGGAACGGCAGAGAGCGAGAGCTGGGAGCAGGGGCAGGCTGCTGTTCCCATCCCACTCCTCTGCTTTGCAGCCCTTTTCCTGGCTGGATGCAGCTGGGCATGTTTGCAAAGTCAAAAAACTCGTGGTCTGGTCTGGTGGTCATCTCTGGCTCTTCAGTCTGTGGCCCATCCCACCCTGGCCTCTGCTTTCCTTTCATCTCTTTTTACTCTTTCCGCTGGGACAGGCCTCGCTCCTGCTTGGGGCCTGTGTGTGAATCCCAGCGGCAGCTCAGTGACCGGATTTCCCCAAGTGGAACAGGGGATAAGTGGAGCATGGATGGATGCTCCCCTCTGGGGAAGAGCTTTCATTCAAGGGGCTCCTGAGGCTGCTTTGTGCTCCATTTATCCGAAGAGGAAATCCCTGCTCAGGCAGGAGAAGGCTTCATCCCAAAGGCAGCCAATGATGGCCTGGCTGGAGACCCCACTCGATACAAGCCATTGACTGCTCCTGGGATAAAATCATCTCTGCTCTGCTGCCATGGGCTGGATCTGGGTCTGAACCAGTGACCTCGAGGAGAGGGCCCCGTGGTTCCCATTTGCAAGCCAAAGCCCAGCCCAGTCCTTTCTTGTTTGAGAGGGATTTCTTTGGCTGAGGGCCAGGCAGGCCATTGTACAACGCTGCCATTTCCTGACAGCTCCCATAAATCTCCCCCAGCTCCCACTGGGAAGGGGGAAGGGATGCCTGGGCGTGCAGTTTCTCTCTTGGGGTGCTCCCACCCCATCCCAGTGTTATCTCAGGCCTTTCATGTGCAGCCATGTCACCTGGAGCTATAATCTTGCCACATCTCTCTCATCTTCCTGCTAAGGCTCCCCCTCCCCTTGTGTTGGGAACTCAAGTTTTACAATCCCTGTAGTGCTCAGGCTCTGCAGGGGTGAATCAGTGGATGACAGAGGGACCTCCAGTGAAACTCTGCTGCCACAGGAAGGGCCTGGGGGTGACTCACTGGAGCCCACTGACTCACTGGAGCCCACTCCTTCATTGCAACGGGCTCCCAGCAGGGCGAGGCAGGCCCTGTGCTCTTGGAAGAGCAGCAGAATCCTGATTTAAATGCCTGGCAATCAATGCAAAAGCCTCCCTGGCAAGAGCAGAGGTACTAACCCCAACCCTCTGGCCAAGCGCCACTTCACACCTTTGCTTCTTGCCACCTGAAATTCCCCTGCTGGGATTTAGGATCTTCTTTCCCATGTTTCCCACCCTGCCTGACACACCTGGGATGTTCCTTTGGGCTGTTGGAGGCCCTGTCCCACAAGAGCTGTGTTTCTTGTTTTCCTTTGGAAAGATGAGTTCAGAAACACCAGGAGAGAAATTTTTCAGTGCCACCAAGTTGAAAGTTTTGGGCTCCTGTTCCATCCCACTTTCCTTTCATGGAAAATTTGCAGTGCCTGTGAGGGACATGGGACCATGGATGGGACATCACTGCCCATGGCCATGGTGCTGTCACAAAATCAGGTGCTTTTTGTGGGACTTTGTGCAGGTTGCAGTGGGATGCATTGATCTGTCCTTCTCTAAGATCCCAGCTGCTGTGAGTGAGACTACCAGGATGAAATTGCCACACCAAAGGTTGGCTCATCACACTCCTGCCAAGGGCTGTTTCAGTGCCCTTGGGGGGAGATGAATATCAGAGAGCAGGAGGGAGAGAAATTGGTTGCAGAGGCTCAGCAGAGGCAAGGTTGTGCAAAGCAGAGTGGAGTTCACATGGCTCTTAACAAAGAGGCATTGAGTGAGGTTGTGACAGAGCTCACCCAGAGCCTGGAGATCATTTCAGAGCTTTCTAAGTGGGGGAGCAAGAACCTGATTTGCAAGTGTGGGAGCCTCGCTGGAGCAGCACCTCCTGGGCCTTTAGGAGAAAAGGTTTTCAGCTCCAAGAGCTACCACCTGCCACTTGTGCTCTGTCCCCGATGCCCCTGACACCCAGGGAGGGCAGAACTTCCTTCCCAGCCTCAGGGCACCCTGAGCTGTGCCCCCAGGGCCTCAGGGAATATCTGGGGCTGGGATCTTGGGGAAAGGCATCAACACCAACCACTTCAGAGGCCAAGGTGGAGGAGTAGGATCTCCAAGGTCTGCACTAATGAGGTCCTGGCACCAACATGTCTTTGGCACACGGCTGGGCCCTTTCTGGTCCCTGACAAGAAAAAACCACCACAGAATTAATGAATAAAACACAAGTGGGCAAGCTGCAGCCTATCCAGCTAATCCTTGCTTGGGTGCTGGCTGCCCCTGGGAGGTGTCAGCATGGATTGGTGGGCACTGGGAGATCTGGCACGAGGCGTGAAAAGAGCAGGATTCATCCCAAGCTTTCTCCCTGCCCTACCAACCACATGCATCGTTCAGTGAAGGAGAAACGCGGCACATCCCAGCGCTTCACACACACGCACATCCAGCTGAATATGTTCAAACCTCTCCAGAGGCTGATTAGTGATTTTATTTTCTCCTCCTCTGCCGGCCGTGTGTGCTCATTGCCATCAATTATCTATGCATTTGCCCTGATGAATTATTGAGTGTGTAACGGGGTGAGGCAAGGCCCGCCAGCCCAGCTCAGTCACCTTGCAAACAAGCGCTCCCCTGAGCGTGGCAACAGCCAAGTTTGCCCTCTGGCTTCTGATTTAGGATGGGAAGCTGATCCAGCGACTTCCCAAACCCCTTTCCTCCATCTGTCCCCCTTCCTCATCAGTGCATGGAGGTGTGGGTGCTGCTGGAGCAGAATGGGTGCGTTATTTTCCCGATTTAAGGCTTGGATGAGTGGAACAGAAGAGTTTTTTCCTGTCTTGCAAAAGAGTTGTTCCGTCACCTGGAAAGGAAACGCAATTTCCGCACTGTGTTTGGGGTTTTTCAGGGTATTTTTTTGTTTGGTTTGTTTTGTTATTTCTTCTGCTGGGTGTTATTTTTTTGTTTTCCCTTTTCCCCTGGAGCCTCAAGAAAGTTTGAAATGTGTTTTTGTCAAAGATGCTGCATGTCAGGGCCTGAATCCTGGCTTTGGCAGCATTTGGCTTTTGGCAAGCTGTCCTCACTCAACTGGCACCAGCTTTTTCCCTGGCCAAAAGTCTGGTCCTTTACACCTGGGTTCTGCAGGACCATTCTGGGTTCAGGATGAGGATTATCAGCTCCAAAATCCACTTTTTCCCCAGTTTATGTCCAAGCCCAGCCTGTATTGATGCATGGATCCCATGGCAGGGGGAGGGTAGAACTGGGAGTTGTTGCTCAAGGTTAAGATAAATAACCTGATTTTTAAAAGGGTCAGTTCATTAATTTGCAAGGAAATCACAGCGTAAAGGAAGGGCACAGTAATGATGGATGGGGTGAGGGACTGGACTGACCTCCCCTGTGCTATCCATCACATTCCCTGCTGGAATGGCTCTAGCTTGATTGACTTTATCTTCATTTAAGGGGCGCATCTTGGTTGCCCATCAGGGGCAGCCTTCAGCCTGGCTGTGCTCATCCAGCCACGCTCTGAGGGACTGCCAGCCCTGCAGGGGCGACTCTGAGGAGAAGTTGGTGGCCTCCCAGCCTCTCATCTCTGCAGTTTGGCTCCTCTGCTGCTGCCCTGGCACCACAAGCAAACGCTGAGCTGCGACTTCCTACGGTGGTGGACGGGGCCGCTTTGTTGGGGTGCGGAAATCCTGCTTCAAAGGGCCCCATGGGGGTCAGGGAGCTTGTGGGGAGCAGAGCCAGCTGTTGTGGGGAGCAGAGCCAGCTGTTGTGGGGAGCAGAGCCAGCTGTGCCAGCGCCCCAGCCCCAGGTAGAAGAGGTGCTGATGGCTCCGAGCTCCCCCAGCCCTGGAAGAAGGAGGGAGTGCTGAGCACACCCACCCAGCTGGGCCCTTCCCAAGGCCCTGGCTACGTGATTGAAGTCTCCCCAGCAAGCTCCCACACGCTCTGGGAGGCTCTGGAGCCTTCCAAGCCAGACTTCTTGGCCAAGCTGTTCCTCACCACGGCGGGTGTGGGCAGTGCTGCAAGCGGCTCGCTCACCTCTGGGGTGGAAGGAGCAGCATGTGCTGCACAGGGTGGTGATGGAGACATCTCCCCCCTCCCCTGTCCAGCCATTCTTCCCTCAAATCCCAGTGTATCCTCGTCTAAACCCAGCCTGTGCCCTCGTTTCCTCAGGGGAGCATGTTGTGGGCACTGGTGGCAGCAAAGTCCCTCGCTGTGTCCTGCTGCTGGGACATCCTTCTCCAGAGGGGAAACATGGTCCAGATGTGGCTGTCTCAGAGTGGGGACGTGCCTGCCCTGTGCTCTCTGGAGGGAAAACCGTGGGGAAAATGGCTCTGGCTGTGCTGGGAGGGGAAGGGTGCACCCTGCCAGCCCCGGGGGACACGGTGGCTTCATGAGTGCAGGCACATGAGGGCACCCACGCTTTGCTGTGGCTGCAAGAAGCTCTGGAAAACATCCCTGAGCACCCAGCTGCAGTGCTGGGGTGTGGGGCTTGGCTCGGGGAACAGGGGGCAAGTTCACACAAAGCTCTGGAGGCCGAGTTTCGGTCAGGAGTGCTGATGGCTGTGGTCAGCTGGTGGCGTCTGGTGGCCGGGCTGGGTTGTTGGGGCTTGTCCTCAGGGTCGCAGGAAGGAGAAGGGAGCAAGAAGAGGCGTGGATGAGATGTGGGGATTAGGATAAGGCTGGGAACAGCAGGCAGGGAGTGAGGGGGCAACATGGAGTGTGGGTGGGTGGAGAGCTTTGTCTGCCTGCACTTGTGTGTGTGTGTGTGTGTGTGAAACTGCAGGAAGGAGACTCTTGGAGAAGTCCCAGGGCACATCTGCCACGGGGACCAACACTGAGGAGTTCATTTTAGCCTTGGACAGGGAGCCATTCATCCCTGGGAGAGCACAGTAGGGTGACATTTCTGTTAGGAGGTGCTGTCTTGTTTCTCTTACTCTGCATTTTTCTTTCCCCAGCCCCTCTCTCTGTTCCATTACTCTTTCATGTTCCTCACTCTCTGTGCTCCCAGAATCCATCTGATTGCAGATTCTCCCAGAAGCAGGGAGCAAAACCCGCTTTTCTCGTTCTTACCACCTTGCCTCTCCATTGTATTTATCATACAAATACTGGCTGTATAATTACCAGAGCATTATCTCTAAACACACAGATTAGGAAAAGACACAGTGGCAGCTAAGATGAATTTCAGGGTCAGTCTGGTGGGAGATATTTTTCTCCATCTGCCAGGGGAGGAATCAACTGAGACAGAAGAGCTGTCATGAACTGCAGCTCCCACTTCTCAGGAACACCTTCCACAGAATCAAGGTGGAAGATTCCTAAATTCAGCCACTTTTGGGGTTATAAAAAGGCCACATCTCCTTGGATGATACAGGGACATTGTACAAGGTGTAGAGCAGTGCCTTAAAGCCATTCTCATATGGGAATTATTGCTGCCCTGAAAGGAGGGCCGAGTCTTTGCAGCTCCTTTAATTACTGCTGCAGCTCCAAGGGGATTAAATGGATGTCTGAGTGTGTGTTAGCATATGTTGGGATGTGCTGTGCTGATAAACATCAGGGCTCTCACATGCCTGCAGACACACATGCCCTGCATATTTACCATAACTGATGCAGTGTCACCCAGAGCTGAAGACAAAAGGGAGGAAGGTGTTATTGATGCAGCCATGTGCCTTTGGGTGATGATGATGATGATGAGCCCTAGGCTGGGCTGCTCACAGTGGGAGGAAGGTGTTGATGACTAAGAATGAAGCTGCAGAAGGTGCCCATAGCCACAAATTGCTCTTGTATCAGCCAATAAGAAACAAATGGAATAAACAGCAGGAATTCCTGATGCCTAACAACCACACTCAACTAACAACCACGCTGCTTCTGGGGAGTGCCCCAACGCTCACGTGCTGCCGTTTTGTTGCAGGGCTGCAAGCTCAGACTGTCTTGGTCAATGACAGCGTCTCGGGGTTCATCGGCACGGACGTGGTGCTGCACTGCAGCTTCACCAACCCGCTGCCCAATGTGAAGATCACGCAGGTGACGTGGCAGAAGGCCACCAACGGCACCAAGCAGAATGTGGCCATCTACAACCCCGCCATGGGCGTGTCCATCCTGTCCCCCTACAAGGAGAGGGTGACTTTCCGGAACCCTTCCTTCAAGGATGGCACCATCCAGCTGTCCCGGCTGGAGCTGGACGATGAGGGCCTTTACATCTGTGAGTTTGCCACTTTCCCAACCGGCAACCGCGAAGGGCAGCTGAACCTCACCGTGCTGGGTAAGGCTCTGGGCAGGCTCTGCAGGGTGAACCTCCAGTCCCACAGAGCTGGAGGAATCTGAGATTCACGTCCTGGGAGCTCAGGGCAAAGGGGAGTTTGGGGTGTAAGTTGTGCCTGGGATGGATTTTTGGGTTGAGTGGGAGGAGGTGAAAAGCAGGGAGCACAGAGCAGGAGGTTCTGAGACAGCTGAGCTGTCACACCTCTTCTTCTTTCCAGGTCTCAGTTGCCCTTTTCCCTCCACCTACACTCCTAATGCAGATGCAGTATCAGTGGCCAGCTCCCTGTGGGAGTGATGAGTTTTAACGAGCTGGGGGCTGTCAAGAGAGAAGAAACAACAGATTGATCCTAAACTCAAGCAGAGCTTGTCCCTGGAGCTCAGGGCTGTGAGTGAACAGACCCCACCCAAGGTCTACATGAGTCGTTTTCTCTCCAATCTCCTTTCTAGCACAGGGATGAAAACTCTGGGAGGAAAGGATTGACTTTTCATATATCTGCATTCAGGGCAGCTCCACCATTGTTTCCCCATAGATGATGCAAGTAGATGGTGCAAGGTGCATAGGCACTGCCATAAAGCAATTATTACATGGGAATTATTGCTGCCAGTTTGCACAGCTCTGGACTCACCACAAGCTCTGTCACAGCCTCAGTGGTGCTGGATGGCTCTTGGGATGTAGCAAACAGAGCAGCACTGCTTTTCTAACCACCTCTCTGCACCCTTTTCTCCTCCTCCTCCTTTCTGTACTCCCCCGCAGCCAAGCCCACAAACTGGATGGAGGGCACCAAGAGGCCACTAATTGCCAAGTCTGGCAGGACAGAAAAGATCTTGGTAGCCACCTGCACCTCCTCCAATGGGAAACCCCCCAGCACCGTCACCTGGGACACGAAGCTGAAGGGGGAGGCGGAGTTCCAGGAGATCCGGAACAGCAACGGCACGGTCACGGTGATCAGCCGGTACCGGCTGGTGCCGAGCCGCGAGGCGCACCGCCAGCCGCTCGCCTGTGTGGTCAACTACCAGCTGGAGAGGTTCAGTGACAGCATCACCCTCAACGTGCAGTGTAAGGGGCCTGGGCACAGCTGGGAGGGCTCCCTGCTCAGGGCTGCCCTGGGGATGTGCTCTGGGAGAAGAGGGGTTTGGTGCTGTTGGGTTATTCCCGATATGTAGGGTGGCCTGGCGTGGCCAGCCCCATGAGTTCTGCTTTGGTTTTGTGAATGAAGCAGAGGAATTTCTTTTTGCTCTTCAGGGATTGTTTGTTGTATCTTATCAGGAGTTCTGAGCCGTGGATGGTGCAGGCTCTGCTCTCTCACAAACACGAGGCCATTCTGCCCTCAAGGAGACAAAATGTGCCCTTAGATACAAACCAAACAATCCAATTATTGAACTCTGCCTATTCTAAATGTGTATTGTTATTGCTGGGCTACCAATAACTGCTTATCAATCTATTCACACAACGTGGCACTGCACAAACTCTGCCCAATGAGATTGTGCTCTCAACACTGCAGAAAATGGAGTGAGGGAAGGAGAAGGGAAACTGAGGCAAGGCCCACAATCCTCCATCCTGAGCCCTCACTGACACCCAGAGTCTATAAAACCTAAAGAATTCATTTCCACTAAGCAATAACCACCAACTCCACTGCTCTCTAATTCACACTGGGGTTGTTTCCAGCCCCTCAGAAAGCTCTGGGAGCTTTCCCCATGGACAGAGGTTGAAAGGAGCTTTCCTGAGGGTCAGGAGTGCTCAGGCCAGGCAGGGAAATATTCCCTCCATCCTGGGTTCCCACAGGGTTTGTGAGGGGAGGTGCTGCAGTCTTGCTTTTGAGAGTGAAAAGTGAAAAGAGCCTTTGGAATAATTGTGGTTTTTCTCTTTTTCTCACCTCCTTTCTCTGCCTCTGCCATGTACCTTTTGCACCCCTTCTCTCTCTTTTGCACTCCTTCACATTCCTTGCCCCATTATCTTTCCCCTTTGTATTCTCTCTCCTGCCCCCTCACCTCTTCCTGTTTCATTTTCTCCCCTTTCCTTTCCCATATTCCTTGTCCCATCACCTTTCTCTCCCTGCAATCTCTTTCCTTCTCTCCACTCCTGCACCCTTGTCTCCTCCTATTTCATTTTCTCCCCTTTCCCACAATCCTTTCCTTTTAATCTCTCTCCTTTTCCCACCCATGCCCCCTCATCTCTTCCCATTTCATTTCCTCCCCTTTCCTTTCCCACAACCCTTTCCTCTCCCCTTTTCCCCTCCTGCTCTCCTCCCTTTCTCCCACCCCTGCAGATGAGCCAGAAGTCACCATCGAGGGCTTTGATGGCAACTGGTTCCTGAACCGCAAGGATGTGAAGCTGATCTGCAAATCTGATGCCAACCCCCCAGCTCACACCTACGAGTGGAAGCTGTAAGTGTCCCCAGAGCCCCTGCTGGCAGCAGCAAATGTCACCTCCCGACAGGGACAAGGAGTCTCTGCCCTCACCCGTGGTCACTTAGGCCCAGTCCCACGAGTGTCACTCCAAGGGACAAGCTGTGCCTGTGGTGAAGGTGGCTGCCAGCACAGTGCAGCCTCAATGTCCAGGGAAAACTTCCCTTTCTCACCTCACTGGGATAACGTTCTGCCCTGGTGACGTGAGGCAGCTGAGATGTGACAAGGTGATTCGTGTGCCCAGCACCACCAAGTGCCTCAGTAGCAGAGCTGGGAAAGAACCCAGGATTTCCCTGCTTTGAAGGGGCACAAATAACACAAAATTTGTCTGTGTGTGAACAACCTGTCCCTGGAATCAGCTCCAGCAGCCCCTCATGTGACTGACATTAAACAGCAACAATTCCTTGTCCTCAGGTTTCCAGCTTTTGGCTCAACACGCTAAAGGGACTTGAAAAGTGAGTGAGGGGTGTCTGGGCAGCCAGGTGGGAATTGAAACAACCTGATGTGGTTCTCTCCGCTGCTCTTTCTTCTCTGTGAGCACTCGTGTAGCTTTAAAAGAGGAAGATCAAATGGATTCTTTCTTCTTTTCAGCTGGCATTTGTCATCAGGAGAGAGGCTCTTAAAATGGCTTTGCAAGGAGCACATTCTGTCTCATTCCACTTCCCAGATCAAACTGTTCAAAGTGAAAGTCTGAAGAGGATTGTTTTTCTTGCCTTTTTTCCTAGTTCTCCATCCCCAGCTCTCTCCATCTGTTGCTTCTGCCAGTCTGACATAAACTCTGAGGGGCTCTCTGGCTTCCTCACAACATTTCCAGGAAAGCCTCGGAGGCAAAAATGCACCTGAGGCAGAGGAGATGCCACTTGGGGCTATTTCTGTGCCTCTTGCCCTTCCTGGGGGGCTGCTGCTGTTTTGCTCCTGCCTGGAATGTGAGATCCAGCAGTGCTTTTCCTCTCCTCCCACGTGGATGGTGATGAGCAGCAGTCAGGGGAGGCAGCAGCCTCCTGGAGCATCCCTGCCCACCCTTTTGAGCTGTGCACTTGGTTTTGTAGGTTCAGGGCTCTATAGGACCACGGTTAAGGTGTTTTTCCATCAGCTTTGGGATCAGTGGCTTGATGCAGCTGGAAAAATCTGTGTTTTCTGTACATATGTGTATATGTAGTCATGCAAAATACATGCATTTAGGCACTTCTTTACAATCCTAATTATACCCCCGTTATTCCCTTTTGTTTCTTATAAATTGCTGACAATATGTGCACATTTGGGTTGGGAGGAGGAGAAGGAATTACTTGAGTAATTTTTAATTGCCTAAGAGAAGTAATTACTTTACTTTGCTTCAGTAATTAAGAATAACCAGGCCATGTGTGTATTTTCCTAACACATAGGGGCTGCTTTTTTTTTTTCTCATTATTTTTTCATCTGCCTTTGTTTTCTGTATCTTTGGGTTTAGTTTCGCATTATTCCAGTTTCACACTTACCTGACTGTTCTGGCATGGCCAGGGCTCTCAATCAACGCTGCTGGCCTTGAGTTCAAGTTGAAATTAACTCTGGCTAAAACAGGGTCAGGTTGTGTCCAAACTAACTCTGGCTGATCAGGAGAGTTAAATGGGCAGGAAACTGGGCTAAAACAGGGCCAGGTTGTGTCCAAACTAACTCTGGCTGATCAGGAGAGTTAAATGGGCAGGAAATTGGGCTAAAACAGGGCCAGGTTGTGTCCCTTTCCTGCCTACATTAATGGGGTTTTTCCAACCAGCACCTCCCGCTTCCACACCTGCCCGAGGGCAAGCTCAGACCCTGAGCATTGGTGTCACCTCTGGGCTCAGCCATGGTCTCTGTCCTCCCCAGGCCAAATGGGACCCTGCCAGGGAGCGTGGAGATCCAGAACAACACCATCTACTTCAAAGGGCCCGTGTCCTACAGCCTGGCTGGCACCTACGTCTGCGAGGCCACCAACGCCATCGGGACACGCTCGGGCTTGGTGGAGGTCAATGTCACAGGTAGGACAGCACCTGGGCTGCTCTGGAACGTGGAGAAGAAGGTGGGGAGGGAGACAAAGTTGGTGTCTACCAGTTCCATCTCCTCAGTGACCAGTGTCTCCTTTCAGGGGTGGGAATCTTGTGATGCAAGTGGGGCAGTGGAGTTCTTGGCTTTGTACTGCTGGTGCACTGGTTGGCTTTGGATTTCTTTTCTTCTCCTTTCCTCTTGTGGTCTTTTATCCTTTCTTGCACCAGTTCAATTTGTTCCCCCCTTGTCTTCTGCTTTGGATTCAGAGAGATCGTTGTACGTGTTAACAGCAAAGGCACGTCAGGGAGATATTGATCAGAACAAGGGGTAGGATGAGGATGTGGACTGCCAGAAAGGCAGGAGATGGATGAATCACTTGCTCAGGATGGTGTTTGCTGTTTCTGGTGTTGGGCAGTTCTCATGATTCCTCATTTGAGCTCCTTCCAGTGCTGCTCTGTGAACTCGCTCACCTGCCGCGGATTCCTGTGAGCGCCTGGGGAGCTCTGTCTGGGCTCCAGGCAGGAATAACATCCCAGGCTGCAGGCAGGGGGAAGTGATGCTGTGATGTCACAGGAACAGAAGGAATCTGATGGCCTGCAAAGCAGTGTGGCCGCAGGAGGGAGGGGAAGACATGTGGGCAAGCAGGGAGAGAAAGTCACGTCAAGAAATAGCTTTGAGAGAAGAAATAACATATGGCAATAGCCTGACTTCTGAAAGTCAGAGTGACACTGAGAGATATCACCAAGGGGCAAAAGTGGCTGTGGGTGCTTTGAGAGCACAAAAGGGACATTTATCCCATTCCTTTGGGGTAAAAGGAGCCGTTTGGGTTATCAGGCAGTGACTGGTGGGTCTCAGGAGGGCTGGAAGTGCCTCAGGAGCAGTGAGGTGGAGCACAGCCACACTGCAGCGAGCTCTGGGCTGCAAACAGCCCACACAGGATGAGCAGTGAGGTGAATGAGGTGCTCTGGGGGCTTCCAAGGCACACAGGACAGGCTCCCAGGGCTGTTACCTCTTCTTCTGTCCAGCCCTAGGCAGTCAGAGCTTCTCCTGCCACCCCAGTCCTTGAGGAACTGTCTGACCTGAGGGTGATGAAACTCCAGCCCCCTCCACCAGCTTCCTCTGGTGCTAAACGCTGAGCAAGCATAGAGCAAGTCTGGGGCAGCTAAAATTAGCAGCAGCTCTGTGTTTGGCACCTCAGCACCTCAGGTCCCCTCCTGTAACGTGGGCAAACCAGGCTAATCTTCCTCTATCCAAGTGCTTGGAGGTCAATGGATGGGATGTGCTAATTAGATGCTAATTACCCAGTATTTATTTATGATCATTATCACTGTAGCAGGCCTTTAATTCACACCTCCTGTCCTGGATCCCTGCCTGCTGAGTTGTTCCTGGTACCGGCATTTCTCTGGGGGCTGTTTCTTTTGCCAGCCAAAGGCGCTGGAAGAACAAAGCCCTTTGTTCCCAACCCTGCCCAACCACCCAAAACCAGGGCAAGGTCATGGCCAAAATCAGCTGCTGGCTGATTTTGGAGTTGCCACCTCAGTGTCCCTGTGGCAGTGCCTGGTACAAAGGGAGCTGAGTCCCTTTGGCAGTAGGAATCCATCCCACACAGTGCCCAGAACGCTGGGGCACGTCTGAAACAGTGAGCAGAGCTTAAAAACCTCCAAGCCCAGCCCTCAGACACAGAGAAGGAGGTGGAGTAGGGACTGAAGAAGACTCTGAGAGTAACAGGCTCTCGCTTTCCATTCCTCCATGGCCTCTGTGTGCAGTTCTTGCTGCCATTCTGCCTGTCCAACCACCCCAGGTCACCTGAGGTGTCAGGACACCAGGCACAGCCCTCTCTGAGTGTTTCCTGCCCGTGTTTGAAGTGTCTCAGCCCCACAGTGGCACTGAAGGTGGCTGCACAGGCTCTCCTGCAGACCAGGGGCTGTGCTCTCCCACTCTGGCATTTGGAATTGTCCCTTTTCCTGGTGTTTTTCCAGAGGTCTGGTTGGGAGAGCATCATTCTCATGCCCCACCAGCAGGGCTGGCAGGGGAGCTGGGGGCTGGCAGGATTTCTGGGGTTGGGTTGGTGTCTGCCTGCCTGTAATCTCAGCTGCTTCCCTAAGGTCCTGGTTGTGGGGTTGAGGTTAAGTGAGAGGGAATGAAGGGCACACCCACAGCTGCCCTGCTACGAGGGATTAACAGCCAAGGCCAGGTCTGCACCACATTAAAAAAAAGAAAACCTTTAAGAATTCATGGGATCTGAATAAGTTTATCCAGCTCTCCCTAAGGAGCGATTAGGCCAGTGCTGGGGAGGGCTCAGCCCTCCTCACTCAGCTATTACAGGTACATTTGTTTGGGTCTTGCAGGCAATTTAGGGATTGTCAGTGGACCACGAAACCTCTTTCAAGAGCTGCATGCAATAAATGGAGTTCAATCTAGTGAGCAGCCAGCCCTGGGAGAAAAAATAAAACAACACGGAAGGCTGATGCAGAGAAAACCCTGCAGCAGATTTTCCCCCATTCTGCCTCCCTGTTCTCTCCCCTTTGCCACCCAAAATCTTCCCTCCAGGCCCCAGAGAGGAAAAGTGCAGGGCTGGTTCAGCACCCTGACAGGGAGGGCAATTTGTTCAGAGGGAGAAGGCTGAATGCTTCTATGAGAGTTATGGTGCATTAAAGAGATTGATAAGTGGAAATTTAATATTTTATTCCAGCAATCTGTTCCCATAATGGCTTCTCCTGCCTTGCAGGACCTTTGTCAGTCGCAGGCAAGCCATGTAGTGTGACATGGAACTATTTATTATGGGTGGGTGGGTGACAGAATAAAAGGCTGTGCTTGTGGACTGCACGTGTGTGGTGGTCCTGCACAGAGAGCTGGCCATGGATATCCACCTGTGTGATCCGATATTCACACCTGTGTGATCCCAGTCTGCTTCCTGGCCATGGATATTCACACCTGTGTGATCCCATTTCTATCCTGGCCATGGATATTCACATGTGTGTGATCCCAATGGACATTCACACCTGTGTGAAAAGGAAATGTGGGAAAAGGAAAGATCAATGGACATTCACACCTGTGTGATCCTAATCTGCTTCCTGGCCATGGATATCCACCTGTGTGATCCCAGTCTGCATCCTGGCCATGGATATCCACCTGTGTGATCCCAGTCTGCATCCTGGCCATGGATATCCACCTGTGTGATCCCAGTCTGTATCCTGGCCATGGACATTCACACCTGTGTGATCCTAACCTGCATCCTGGCCATGGATATCCACCTGTGTGATCCCATTTCTATCCTGGCCATGGATATTCACACCTGTGTGACCCCGTTTTCATCCTGGCTGAGATATTCACACCCGTGACTCCCAGTTTTCATCCTGGCCATGGAAATGGTTTTCCCAAACCTACATGCAGAGGCAATAAAGAATTTCCATGTGGGAATGGATTCCATGGATTCATGAACATGGATTTTTCTGGCTGCAGCAGAGCATGGACATGCCCTGGCCCTGTGCAGGAAACATTCACCCACTTGTGCACTGGCTCCAGCCAGGGGAAGCACAAGGAGAAAGGGAAAAAATGGCAAATGGACCTTTGGAAGGAGACTGGCAGAGCTGGGGGAGCAGGGAGAGCCTGTGCCAGCAGCTTTGCAGCCCTGGCCTTGGATGTGCTACAGGCTGGGGGGGAGGAAAAGCTGGCAGGGGTTGCTGACCCCCCCCTGCTCCCTTGGCTTCCAGCAGGGAGTTATTTACACACCAGCAGCGCCCTTGTCCCAGCAAGGTCACTGCAAACAGCCCCAGGGGCTCGCTGGAGCTGCAGCACCGCGCTCGGGAAAGCCCTTTCTGGGAAGCCCTAAATCCCAGCCCCTGCAGCAGGTGCTCCCAAAGCCAGGCAGATTTAGGTGGGAGGATGTAGGGCTGGGAAGGCCAAAGACGAGCAAGCCCCGAGGGGGGGTCTGGCTGATGCTAATCTTCCCGAGTGGCTGCACATCCTGTCTGGTGGCATCTGGGCCAGCGGGAGCAGGGCTTGACTGACAGGGGATAGGTGACCTGAGAGAGGGATGAAAACCTAAGACACGTTTGGCATCTGGCCTGAAAGCCATCACACTCTGAAACGCCAGTGGCAGCTGCTGAACTTCTGGATTAGTTGCCAGTGGTTTTTCCACCCCCACCAGCCCTGCAGGAAGCCCTGGGAGGGAGAGGAAAGCAGGATCCCTTGGAAAGCTGGAGATGGACATGCAGAAGTGCAGGGGGGAGGGAAGAGGTCGGCAGTGCTCTGGGCTTCTCAAATTGCAGCTTTGTCCCGAGGTTTCTCCTCATCTTCCCTCGTGTACATAACACAGGAGCAAAGTCCTGGGATGATTTGGCGTGGGCTGTTCCGGCAGGGAAAGTTTGCCATCAGCAATCTGGCTCCTAAACAAACCCTGCAGGGTCATTTCTGTGTTTGCTGAGGCCATCTGCGAACTGGGAAGCCCCATGAATATGTTGGAATTCAGGTTCCTGTTCCTCCCTGGAGCTGCTGCTCACATTGTGTGGATGTTTAGTTTTTCCAAGGTAGAAGGAAATCCAGAGTCTTCCTCTGGACTGGGCTGACACATGTCCAACAGCTACTTCCTCAAGGAGTTTGACATTTTCTTCAGTGCCTGTGGCTACAGGGAGGATTTGGGCTGGTGCTGGCTTTTCCCTTGGTCCTTGGGATTGAGGGCAAAAGATGGTAAAGGGCCTTAAAGGAAAAACATGTCCACAGGAAGTAGTCTTTTAAAATATCCCAGCAGATGAGCAGAAGAGCTTTTGAAAGCTGATTTCCCGTGGATCTGCATATCACAGAAGAATTACTGGGTGTCTAAAAATACCCTTTTTCTGATCTGGGCCCTTCCTGCCCCTGGGAGCAGCCTCCTGTTCCTCTGGGCTCTCTGATGTCTAATGAGGTTTAGCTCCCACCTCTGCCAAGGATCCCATTCCAGCCGTCTCCAGGAGCTTTCTGATAATTTCATCTCTTTCTGTCACATTGCACTACAATTGGCCAGCAGGTTCAAAAAAGCAGCAGATAAAGCATTGATGGACAGGTGGGATGATTTGCATGCACCTCATTTTTATTGGAAAACAGCCATTAGGAGAAAGATGGGATTTTTTTAAAAACCTGTACTTTTGAAGCCCCTCTTGAGATGGGGAAGCTTTGGAGAAGTTTGTGGCCTCACTGTTGAGCCCTGGGCTGCTGCAGGAAGAGAGCAGGAGATGCCTGGAGCCTTGCAAAGGGATCAAAGAGAACCTCTGGGCAGGGCCAGGTGCCAGGAGGAGCCCGGGGTGACCTCCTGCCTCCCTGCTCTCCCAGCTGCTGTCCCAGAGGTCAGGCTGCTGGCACAGGGACAGGAAGCTGGGCTGAATGCAACAGCTGGCAGAGCTGGGCACGGGCAGATAGTGTTGCTGCTTTAATTCCTATTCATACAGCACTCCCTCTTTTTATAAGGGCTGGGGGGTGGCAGGCGGGGGGAGGCTTTTCATGCTGGCATTAAAGCCTGGCTTGTTCCCCCTCCCTCGGCTCCGCTGTCTCCTGTTTCTCCAGGCTGCTTTTCACAGTGGCTTTAATTCTCTCCAGACTCTTCCTAATGGATTCTTCACACGGGGCCCCCGAGCACGCTCAGGCATCGCACCGGTTCCCAGAAATTTCACGCCCCCCTTGGACACAAAAAAAAAAGGGGATCTTTTCCCACACTTCTCCCTCTCTCCTTGGTGCTGCTCTGTTTGCAGCCCGGACACGAAGTGGGCTGGGCAGATCCCAGTTTGTGGCACTGGCAGATGTCCTGGTCGTTAAAGGACTTGGCTGCTGGGTGTGGGGCCAGGTGACACGCTGGTCCCCGCTCTGCACCTGCCAGAGCCGGGCGCCTCGTCCCCGGGCACAGCCCCTGCCGGAGCCAGCGCTGGTCTGTGCCGCCATCCAGCGGCAGTGCCGGGCTCTGGAGTGGCCGGGCCCCCTCCTCCCCGGACACGGACCCCGCCCCAGGGTCCCCACCACACCCCAGAGCCCCCCCGTGCCCGGCTGCGGAGGGAGGATGAGGAGGAGGAAGCTCTGTGGGTGAGGAGGGGGTGATTTGGGGCTGCTGGCGGGTGATCTTCCCCCTGCCTTTCTTCTTTCTTTCTCCTCTCCCACAGCCTGGGTTTGTTTTCTCTGGCATGGGAACGGGGGCCACGGCGAGGAGGATGGGGATGGGATGAGGGGAGAAAATAGTTCCTTGGCTGAGTGATGTGTGGATTATGGATGGATGGATCCATAGATGGATGGATGGATATGGGGATGGATGGATGGATGGATCCACAGATCCACAGATGGGTGATGGATGGATCCGTGGATGAATGATGGATGGATGATGGATGGATCCATGGATGATGGATGGATCCATGGATGATGGATGGATCCATGGATGGATGTGTTCCTGCTCGTGTCCACGTGTTGGCAGTGCCAGGGGGGTGGCATGGGGGTGGCAAGTGCTACTTCAGGGGTTGGCAGCACAAAGGGCAGAGAAAAAATAAATCTCTCCTGAGAAAGGCAGGAAAACATCCCTGCTTTTCCCTTCAGGCATCCAACCTGGCCTGTGAATGAGGCTTTTAACAGGAAAGGGGCCGAGCTCCTGCAGAAATCAGGCACCAACTTCCCCTCTCAGATCTGTTCTCCAGAGCTGGGAGGCAGAGGGATCAACCAGGTTTGAGGGATCTGCACACCACATCTGGGGCCTTTCAGGGTGGGAGTTGGGAGCTGTGGGGCCATGCACAGAGTCAGCCTTGCTGTAGGGAACAGCAGGGAGTGAGGAGGCTTCAGAGCTGTGGGAGAAGGAAAGATGGAGCCCCTGGGGCCTGAGCCAGCCTTGTTGGGCTTCCCCTGCTCCCACTCAGCCTCCAGGTGCTCCCCTGCTTCATGCACAGCTTTGGGAATTGGGCACCACAGAGGCTGGGAGAACGAGGAGCAGGGGTAGAGCAGGGTCTGGAGGTTGTGTGGTTGAAGCTGAGCCCTCAGCAGGCAGGACCACGAGGGGATGGACGTGACTGTCCCTGGTGTCCCTGCAGAGAGGTTCTGCATGAACCAGCTGGCTGGGACAGGCCTTCTGTTGATGCAACATGTGGCTTTGGCTTTCCACAGCCCAACCCCAGCTCCCTGTGCTGAGAGACATGCCCTTGCTGCTTCTCTGAGGCTGTCTTTGGGAAAAAGTGCTGGCTCCTGCCTGCACAGCATCTTGCTCCTCATTCTGGCTGCAGCAGGGACCCTCCATCTGTCCTCCAGCCCACTCTGCCCCGTGGGCTGCTCTCTGTGTGGGTTCAGCCTCAGGAGGCTTCACTCCAGGCAAGTCAGCACTGCAGAAAGCAAGAGTCTGTTGTGGGGTTGATGTTTCTGGAAAGGCAGGAATTAATCATCTTCCAGGCACAAAAAAACCCAAAGCATTTATGGCTCAGGCCAGCAATTGCTTGAATTCAGTGCCCTTGTCCAAAACCTGCAGCTGTTGCAGCGCCTTCACTTTTCTCCCCTCTCCCTCTGTGGCTGAGCTAAGCTGTGCCAGCAGGGGCATGAAGGGGGTAGGCAGCACTCACTGCCTCAGCCCCTTTGGAATCTGCTGCCTTTGAGCCCCTCTGTCCCCATCAGCCCACCGTGGCTATGCCCAGGGATGCTGAGTTTGCTGCTGGGTCTGCACCTCTCCTTGGCTGCTGGGGGAAAAAGTGAAGGCCAGGAGGCTCCAGGGCCTTGGGGGTGGCAAAAGCACTGGGAGAGGTCTCATGTGCAAACACAAGGCTGCCACGGGGCATGAACCAGGCACCTGCTGCCTAAATTGGGAGGCAGGTGAAGGGCTGAGACAGCCACGTGGTGTTTAATGCCTGCTGGACCCGGGTGTGCAACAGGCTCTGAGCTTGGCCAGGGGCTGTAACTGTGCCCATGAAGGTTGATTGAAGTCCTGGCTCAAACTTTATCTGTGCCAAAGTGTAGGTGTTGAACTGCATGAAAGAGAAGAGAGCTGCTTTCTCATTTCTTTCCTCTGCCTCTTTTTTTTTTTTTTATCTTTTCTTTTTTTTAAATAGGTCAGGGTAAGCGTAGGAGCGAGATTAGCAGGAGGAGTGGCACTGCGCTGGCCAGGGAAGGGAAAGAAGCAGTGGGAGGGCTGTGTCCTTGTGCTGCAGGGTCAGCACAAGGGGTCAGGAGCCAGCAGGGCTCTGTGCAGCCACAGGGCACCTGTGGATGAGTGGATGGGTGGGGGATCACAAGGTGCTGCTGCATTCTGGCCCCAACTGCTGCCAGATCAGGGCTGGGATGTGAAGGCAGTGATGCAGGGCTGGTGGGTCCAGCCTGGCACCTCTGAGCAGCTCAGTGCCCACCCTCAGGTGGGGTTTGGGGTCTGGCTCCCTGTCAGGGGCTCTCTCTGGCAAACTGGAACTGCAATTCTGCCAGCCGGTAAAACGGAGCGCGTCCGGACTCGAGACCCGGGGCTGGTGGGATCTGAGTGCGCCTGGAGGCACCAGGAGGGCTGGGGAGGGGAAATCACTGCTTCCAGCCTGCTGGGCTCCTGCATGAAGCTTGGCCAGCTTGGCACGGCACCTTCCCCTCGCTGAGGCAGAGCTGACCCCTGTGAGGACGCCCCTTTTCCCCTTTACCCAGTTTTTCCCTTCCCTGATCCTTACCCTCATCTTCCCACCCCCCTCACCCCCCGCCCCAAACTGGCAATGAGAGCATGGAGGGAGGGCGCGTTTCCGCATGGTTTGACACTGTTCCCCCTTCCATCTGTCTTTTCCTACCCAGAATTTCCCTACACCCCGTCTCCAATCGATGATCACAAATCCATGGTGCAGCCGAACATCCCCACTCCGGTGATTGGGGGCATAGTGGGAGGCGTCTCGCTGGTCCTGCTGGTGGCCGTGGTGCTCTTTGTGGTACTCCGGCGCCGGCGGCACACCTTCAAGGGTGACTACAGCACAAAGAAGCACGTGTACGGCAACGGCTACAGCAAGGCCGGCATCCCACAGCACCACCCGCCCATGGCCCAGAACCTCCAGTACCCCGACGACTCGGACGACGAGAAGAAGCCGGGCCCCTTGGGCGGCAGCACCTACGAGGACGAGGATGAGGACGCGGGAGGCGAGCGCAAGCTGGGCGGCCCCAAAGCCTACGAGGAGGACGCCAAGAGGCCTTACTTCACCGTCGACGAGGGCGAGGCCCACCCCGAGCCCTACGACGAGAGGACACTCGGCTTCCAGTACGACCCCGAGCAGCTCGACCTGGCCGACAACATGGTGTCGCAGAACGACGGGTCTTTTATTTCCAAAAAGGAGTGGTACGTGTAGCTGCACGCCCCTCTGCTCACGAGCCGTGCCCTGCCTCCCCTGCGCCCCTCCGAGCACACCCGCGCACGCCCCGGCCCCGCAGAGACTTTGGGATGCTCCCGGCAGGATTGGGGCTGGGAGCGGGCGGGGAGGGAGGGCAGCTTTGCTTACGGATCAGATTTTGTTTTGGGGGGTGGGGGCTCGTGCGGGAGGGCGGGAG
>VWYI01045590.1:0-12080 GCA_013399455.1 Anthoscopus minutus
GGAATGGGGAATGGGAAATTGGGAATGGGAAATTGGGAATGGGGGAAGGGCTCAGTGGGATTGGTGATCCCGGTCTTTCCTGACCCCAAATTCCATGGAGACTCCGTTGCCCCCACAATCCCGACCCCCCCAGGGACAATCCCAGGTTTTCCCGGTCTCCCTCAGCGCCTCCATTCCCTGTGAAATAAAGGCTGGAAAATCCTCCTGGGCAATTCCTGATCCTTGGGGGAAAATATCCCGGAGCTGCTGCTGCTGCGGCTCTTCCAGGAATTCCAGATCCGGGACATTCCCGTGGCTGCCGGAGAGAGGGAATCCCACGGATCCGAGAGCCGGGGAGTCCGGGAATAAGCGGAGCCTCGTCCTTGCATTCCAGAGGAGAGAGTTCCTGGGAAAATCCAGGGCTGAGAGCTCATCCCTTGGGATGAAATTTCCCCCGGAATAACAAACACCACGGGCAGCCCAAATCCCGGGATTTGCAGGGAGCTGCTTCCCATTATCCCTGGAAAAGATCCCGATTTTTTCCAGGGAGCTGGGAGGGGAATTTGGAGCCGCTTCGATTCCTTCCGAGTGCAAAGAACAAAAATTCCAAGGGGAAAAAATTCCAAGAGCTGAAATTCCCATCTCCAAGTGGCGCCCTCGGCTTCCGATCCTCGGGAAACTTCCAGGACTGGGAATCCCTGGGAAATGGGGATTTGGGGGGAAAAGTTTTCCCAGTGGAGAAATCATTCCCAAAGGCTCAGGAGAGGGAGGTGGGAGCTGCAATTCCCATCCTTGGCTCCCAGATCCTCTGGAGATCGCCAGGATTGGGAATTCTTTGGGATGGAAGCTGCGGGGGAAGCGTGGATTCCCTCGGATGGGAAAAGCTTGGGAGAGGACGAGGGGAAGGGAGCAAGGCAGGAGATCCAGGGAAGAGATTTTGGAGGAATTTTGGGAATTTGAGCTTCCAAGAACAGGTTGGGCGAGGCTCGGAGCCGCCTGGGATTGGGGAATTTTCCCTGCCAGGGAACGGGATGGGCTTCAGGTCCCTTCCCACCCAAACCATTCCGAGATTCCATGAGGTTTTGGTGCTTCCCTGTTTTCCTGGCTCCGGCAGAGGCTGGAATTCTGCTTCCCTGTTTTCCTGCCACGATGGGAGGGGCTGGAATTCCACTTCCAACTTTTTTTTTTTTTTTTTCCCCTCGGGAGCTCGGAGCTCAGCTGGATCGGGAACCAGGGATCCACGTGGGATCTGGGAGCCGCTCCGGGGTGTCCAGAGGGACAAATCCCGATCCCAAATCCAGGGCTGGAGCGGGGTTTGGTGCTCCTGAGCATCCACATTTCCCTGGAGAGCGGGAAAAGCCTCTGGAACGGGATAAAATTCCCCCCCGCCTCCGAGCTCCTCCCGCGCTGAAATCTGGGAATTTGGGAATTTGTTGTCATTCCCAGCCCGTGTTTACATTCCTGGTTTCCAGCCTGGCTCTTCCCAAACTCCCGAGGCAGCCGCATCCAAGGCCAAAGGTCGGGATCAAGGAGCTGCCGCAGCAACAGCTGGAGCCTGGAAAAACTGAAAAAACCTGGAAAAGCTCCTGGGATGATCCCAAAAAACAGGGAAAGAAACATGGGAATGCGCTGAGGTGGAAGCGCAAAATCACCTGGGATTCGGGTCCAGGGATGAGCGGAGAGGGATTGGGATGGGATGAGCCCCGAATTCCGGGATCCCATCAGGAATTCCTGTTTTCCAGAGGGCTTTTCCAGGCTTTTCCTGGATCCAGGGCTCAGCTGGGAGGGCACGGCCGGAGCAGCCTCCTCCTTCTCCAGGGTTTTTCAGGAGTCATCCAAGGATTTGAACTGGGGGAAAACCACGGGATCTTCCCTTTGGGAATGGCTGATGTCATTCCCAGATCTGCATCCAGCTGAACTGGGATGAAACATTCCCTGGTTTCTCCTCCCTTATCCCAGCTTTCCCCCTTGATTTTTCACCCCCTCTCTCCCAGGTTTTTCCCTTTTCTTCCCAGTTTTCCCCCCCCCTTTTTCCCCAGGTTTCCCCCTCTTTTTTCCCAGGTTTTTCCTTTTATTTTTCCCAGGTTTTCCCTCTCCTCTCTCCCAGTTTTCCCCCTCACTTTTCCCAGTTTTTCCCCTCACTTTTCCCCCCAGTTTTTTCCCAGTTTCCCTCCTCCTACTTTTTCCCCCTCTCCCAATTTCTCCTCCCTCTTTCCCAGTTTTCCCCCTTTCTTTTCCCATTATTCCCCCCCTGTTTCCCCATTTCCTCCCCCCCTTTTTTTCCCAGTTTTTCCCTCTCCTCTCTCTCCATCTTTTCCCGCTGGAGGTGACACCTGGGCAGAGCTGGCGCGGCTCCGATCCCGGGCTGGAATTCCCGGCTGGCACAGGTGAATCCAGGCCGGAATTCCCGGCTGGCACGGTTCCGATCCCGGGCTGGAATTCCCGCCTGGCACGGCCGATCCCGGGCTGGAATTCCCGGCTGGCACAGGTGAATCCAGGCTGGAATNCGGAATTCCCGGCTGGCACGGCCGATCCCGGGCTGGAATTCCCGGCTGGCACAGGTGAATCCAGGCTGGAATTCCCGCCTGGAATCCGCTCCCTAAAGGGTGCGGCGGCTGGAAAAGGCCGCCCCCATTCCCATTTTTCCCCTCCTCCCGGTTTCCCCGGTCCCTCCCACTCCCTCCCGCCGCTCTCCCGCTGTCAGGGAGCCGGGAGAAGTTTGGGATCAGGGCCGGGATCTGGGATCGCAGCTCCCAGTCCCGCCGATGCTCGGCATTCCATGGCCATTCCCAGCGGGATTCTCCTGGCCTGTTCCCTCTGCCTCCTGCCCGGTGAGTGCCCATCCCAACCCTCCACCAAAACAGAAAAAAAAACCCAAAAACCGGGAATGGCTTGGGAAAAGCGCTGGAGAACCCTTCCCGCGGCTCCTGGAAAAGTTTTGCCTGGAGGGAGCTGGGAGAAAGGATGGGAATCTTGGAATTCCCGGGAAGCTCCCTCGGTTTTGGAGCGGGGTTTATAGGGAGAATCCCAAAGGATGGGATACGGGCTGGGGGGGGGGGAGAGGGAAAAATTCTCCCTTTTCCCTAAATCCCGCTTGTCTGAGGTTGGTCCCCTTGGAAAGCAGGGAATGCTCGGGGTTAAATTTAGGAGCGGCTTTAGGCGGGGTTTAATTCCAGGAGTTGATCCTGCGGCTTCTCCCGTTCCGCTCCGCGGGGCTGCCGTGGATTTTTCACCTTTTTCCCGAGGATTTTTCCATGGAAAAAGCGATTCCCCAGCAGCGGCCGTTGCTGCTTGAATCCCATCTGGAATCCACCCGCGCTGGGAGCCGCCAGAGCGGGGGGAAAACCGGGAATAAAGAGGGGGAAAACAGAGGGGAAACTGGGGAAAAACCCGGGGAAAAAGAGGGAAAAACAGGAGGGAAAATGGGGAAAAAAGTAGGGGGAAAACGGGGAAAGACTGGGGAAAAATCAGGGGGAAACTGGGAAAAACGGTGAAAAAAACCAGGGGGAAAGACTGGGAAAAAAAGCGGGGGAAAACTGGGAATAAAGAGGGGGAAAGAGGGGGAAAAAGTGGGAATAAAGAGGGGGAAAACAGGGGGAAAAACCGGGAAAAAAGAGGGGGGAAATAGGAAAAAAGAGGAGGAAAACTGGGAAAGACTGGAGGGGAAAAACCAGGAGGAAAAACTGGGAAAACCGGGGGGAAATCCGGGAGAAAATCGCGTTTTCCCGCACTGCCAGGAGCTCGCGCCTCCTCCAGCTGCAAACATTCCCAAACTTCCTGCTGGAAAACGCGCCAGGCTTTTATGGGAGCTTTTTTTGGGAATTTTTTTTTTTCCCCTCCCTTTTGTGCCCAGGGATCCTTTCAAGGGAGCCGCGGGCGCGCGGCTTTTCTCGGGATAATTGGATCCATGTGTGGATGGAGGGATGGATGCGGCTCTGGAATGGGAACGCTGGAAAAATCTGGGAGCTGCAAAAGCCCCCGGAAATTCCCCCATGGACGCGGGGCTGCTCCATAGAGGGAATTTCGGGATTTTTGGGATGTGGCACGGCGGGAATTCTGCCCTGGGATGAACTTTCCCTGGGTTTCTCTTCTCTCCTGGGATTTTTTCCCCATCCGTGGATGTTTCTCGGCAGGGATTTTCCTCCTGGAATTTTCTGTTCCCAGGGATTTCCATCCTGGAATTTTCTAGATCCAGGGATTTTGTGTTCCCTGGGATTTCCATCCTGGAATTTTTTAGAGCCAGGGATTTCCATCCTGGAATTTTCTGCTCCTGGAATTTCCTATATCCAGGCATTTCCCTCCTGGAATTTTCTATATCCAGGCATTTCCATCCTGGAATTTTCTACCCCTGGAATTTTCTAGATCCAGGGATTTCCATCCTGGAATTTTCTATATCCAGGCATTTCCATCCTGGAATTTTCTACCCCTGGAATTTTCTAGATCCAGGGATTTCCATCCTGGATTTTTCTATATCCAGGGATTTTCTGTGTCCAGGGATTTTGTGCCGACAGGAATTTCCATTCTGGAATTTTCTGCTCCTGGAATTTTCTCTATACAGGGATTTCCCCCCTGTAATTTTCTCTATCCTGGAATTTTCTATATCCAGGGATTTTGTGTCCATAAAGATCTCTATCTAGGGATTTTCTCTATCCAGGGATTTTGTCCATCCCGGGATTTTTCTCTATCCAGGGATTTCCATTCTGGAATCTTCTGCTCCTGGAATTTTCTATATCCAGGGATTTTCTATATCCTGGAATTTCCTGCTCCTGAAATTTTCTCTATCCAGGGATTTCCATCCTGGAATTTTCTCTACCCAGGGATTTTCTGTCCATAAAGATTTCCACCCAGGGATTTTCTCCATCCAAGGATTTTTCTCCATCCAGGGATTTCCATCCTGGAATTTTGTGTGCCCAGGGATTTCCCTCCTGGCTGGGATGGGAATGGGATCAAACCCTCCTCGCTCCTGCTGAACCTTTGGGAGCCGCTTTGCCGGGATGGGCGAGCTGGGAATTCCCTCTGGAATCCCCGAACCCAACCGCAGCCGGAGCGGGGCTGGCGCTGGATCCATCCCAGGGCTGGAGCTTCCTGGGAATTCGGAATTCCGGCTTTTTCTGGCTGATGGATTTTCCCTTTTTTTTTTTTTTTTCCCCTCCTCCTCCCTCCAGGATTCGGGAATTCCTTCAACGTGGACACCGAGAGGCCCCAGATCATCGCGGGATCCCGGGAATCTTTCTTTGGATACACGGTGCAGCAGCACGACATCGGCGGGAAGAAATGGTGAGAGGGCTCGGGAAAAGCGGGAATTGCGGCGGGAATTGAGGCGGGAATGGCTCCAAGCCCGCCCAGATCTCCTCCAGAATTCCCAGGAATTGCTGGGCCGGGCTGAGGTCGCTCCTGGAAGAGGGAAAAGTTTTCCTTTTGGGGAAAAAAAAAAAAAAAAAGAAGGAATTTTAGGTGGGATAAGGGAAGGGTGGGAATGGAGGGGGATTCCTGGGAGCTGGAATCCCATTGGAATTTGGGACCGGGCCATCCCGGGTTTTGCAGTTTCCATGGAGGAGCCGGGGCCTGGAGAAGCGACCCCTTGGGAATTTCCCTTGGGAATGTGGGATCAGCCTGGGATCGGCTCAGCTCTGGGAATTTGGGGGGGTTTGGCTGATCCCAGGGGGATCCCGGGGATGAATCCAGGGGGATCCCAGAGAATTCCAAGGTTGATCCCAGGGGGATCCCAGGGATAAATCCAGAGCTGGATGGGAATTCCCGGAGCTGAATGGCTCCAAGTGCTGGACAGGAATTCTGGGAGCAGGATGAGAATTCCAGGAGCAGAATGACTCCAGGAGCTGGATGAGAATTCCTGGAGCAGGGCAGGAATTTCGGCAGCAAGACAGGAATTCTGGGAGCTGAATGGGAATTCCAGGAGCTGAAAGACTCCATGAACTGGGTGAGAATTCCAGGGGCAGGATGAGCATTCCAGGAGCAAGACGGGAATTCCAGGAGCTGGACAGGAATTCCTGGAGCTGCATAACTCCAGGAGCAGGATGGGAATTCCAGGAGCAGGATGAGAATTCCAGGAACAGAACGAGAATTCCAGGAATCCGCAGGACACGGAAGGAATGGGAATATTCCAAGCTCCCAATTCCCGCTGAGCATCTCCCGATCCCATCCCGAAGAACTCCCCCAAATCCCTGGAATCCCGAAGAACTCCCCCAAATCCCTGGAATCCCCAAGAATTCCCCCAAATCCCTGGAATCCCGAAGAATTCCCCCAAATCCCTGGAATCCAGCAGAGGCTCCGGCTCCAGCCGCCAAATTCCAAGCGCAGAATCCGAGGATTTTGGCACCTCCCCTTCAGTCTGAGCCTTTTAATGCAGCTCTTGGCTGCCGGGAATTGTTTGGGAATGGATTCCAAGAATTTTCTTTCCATGGGTGTTCGGTTGTTTTTTTTCCCCCTGTGTATTTCTAAGGGAATATTGGAGCAGCTCCAAAAAAAGCTTCGATTTTCCAGGTATTTTTGAAAGTTGGGAATTTTTTTCCCCTTTGCCCAAACTTTTCAAGGATCCACCCAAAGCCAGGGAAGCGCATCCAAGGGAGCGGAAAATCCGTGAGGAAAATCCACGAGGGGAAGAAAATCCCAGGGAAAAAAGGAGGAAAAAAATCCCACTTGGAGATTTAACTGCGGAAAATCGGGATTGGATTTTGCTCCCGCATTTTCCAGAGCACTGAGGGGTTTCCAGGCCTCCCATTCCAGACTTTTCCCATCTTTTCCATGGAAAAGGCGCCTTCTCCGAGTGGGAATGGGAAAAAAAAATGCTTGGAATTCATCCCAAAAAACCTCCGTGGAACGGCAGCTTCCCGCAGGGAAAGGAGCACCTGGAATTATGGGATCGGAGCATTCCCGGTGTCCAAGCTGGGGAAATTTTTTGGGAAAACTGGGAGCTCCCTGCGCTGCTGGGACAAAATGGGAAAGATTTGGGGATGGGGAGAGGGAATTCCTGGCGGGTTGGATGCTGTGGATGGGATTTTTTTTGGGAATAACGAGCGGGATTCCCCCGGGAGGTCTTGTGGGAATGGGAGCTCCTGGATTTTCGTTCCCCAGGACCTCCTGGGATCTCCTGGAATTTCGGGAAGAATCTTCCTGGAGGTCCATGAGCAGGGGAGGGGAAAAAAAGGGAAAAAATTCCCTTCAGCTTCCATCTGCCCCTTCCCGGCGGGAAGCATCCCAGAGCTCCAAGGAATCTGGAATTCCTGGAGTTTTTGGGATGCTGGATTTCCCTGATCCCAAAGGGAAGCTCTGATCCCAAAAACTCCTCCTGAAGTTCCTTTTCCAAGGAATCCTGGAGAGGAGCACCCGGAGCCCCATTCCCGTTCACAGGGAGAGAAATCCCGGCGGCAAATCCCAAAAAACGGCGGAAAACGGGAGCGGAGCGGGCCCGAGGGGCTCTGGGATTCCACATTCCCGGTTTTCCCCCTGTCCTTTTCCCGTTTTTCCGCATTTCCAGGCGAGGCCTCTCCGCGGTTCCCGGCTGGGATTTTCCATGGAGCCGTTCTGGGATTGGGATCCATTGGGTCCTGTGGGATCTCGAAATTCCCAAGAAAACTGGGAATTCTGGGATTGGTGTCCAGAGGCTCCTGCGGGATCTTGAGATTCCGAGGAAAACTGGGAATTCTGGGATTGGGATCCTGAGATTCCCAAGAAAACTGGGAATTCTGGGATTGGTGTCCAGAGGCTCCTGCGGGATCTTGAGATTCCGAGGAAAACTGGGAATTCTGGGATTGGGATCCTGAGATTCCCAAGAAAACTGGGAATTCTGGGATTGGTGCCCAGAGGCTCCTGTGGGATCCTGAGATTCCCTCTGGAGATTCCCAAGAAAACTGGGAATTCTGGGATCCATATCCAGCTTCCCTCTGGAGATTCCCAAGAAAACTGGGAATTCTGGGATCCATATCCAGCTTCCCTCTGGAGATTCCCAATGAAAACCGGGAATTCCCCAATCTTCCACCCCAAACCAACCCTTCCCCCTCGGCAGCTCCGGCAATTCCCAGATTTTTCACCACCTCATCCCTGGAATGTTCAACCCCAGCTCTGGAAGCGGGGCTGGAATGACCCAAACCATTCCATGATTTTTTTCTCCAAAATCTCTACCAAAAAAAAAGAGGGAAAATCCCCCAAAAAAAAACCCAAAAACTTGGGAATGGGGCGAGCAGGGAGGGGGAGGCTGGAGCAGACGCTGTGGAATTTTCTGCGCTTCCACCAAAATATTCCGGGCGCTCCGGCGGCGGCCAAGCCACGGGAGAATTCCAGCCAAGAAAATTTCTGGCAGGAGCTGGAAACCAGAAACCTTTGGAATTGTTTTTCCAGACCAGCACAGTTCTGGCTTTCAATCCTGAGGATTTTTCCCTCTTTTTGTTTTTTTTAAATTAGTTTTTTAATCCATCCCCCCTCTTTGGGTCGGATTCCAACCGGGAATGTCCCAGATCCAAGCCTGGAGCTCAGGGGTGGAATGGGATGAGCTTTTCCCACCCAAAGCATTCCAGAATTCCTGGATTTTGCTGCTTTGGAGCCTTTCCCAACCTGTGGGTATGGGCACATCCCATTCCCAGCCTGGCCAGAAAGCTGGGATAAATCAGGAATGCAGCACTGGGATATTCCTGCTTTTTCCCTCTTTTAGATTTTTGGGATGAAAGTTCAAATTCCATCCTCACACAGCTCGGAATTTTCCCACTTCATCCCAGGATTTTTTTCCCGCTTTGTTCTCTCCGGGAGCAGGGAGAGGGAGGCGAGGCTGGAATTTGGTTTGGTTCTGATTTTCTTTCAAATCCTCGTTTTTTTGACTCGGGAGCTGCTTCCTTTTGGGAATCCATGGAAAAATCGGGAGGCTTGGGATGATCCCAGGCTGTGTGGAGTGGGGAAAACCTGGAAAAAAAACCCGGGAATGTCTCCCTTTTATGGCAGGATGCTCCTCGGATTTTTGGGATATTTTGGGAGGTTTGGGATGAGCAAAATCCCTGATTTTTGGGGGGGAAAAAATCCAGGATTTCTAACCTGAGTTTCCACATAAAGGAGGAGTGGAGCAGCATCCCTAAAAACCCTTTCCAAAAAGCTGGAAAAGCTTTTTCCCAAGCTGCCAATTTTCCGTGAGGATTTGACAGCTCCAGGTGATGAATTCCCGTTCAGCCAAAAAGGGAAAAAATTCCATTGGGTTTTTTTTTGGGGGGGAGACAGAAATTCCAGCTCTGGGAGCTCCACAACAGCTCCACATTCCCAAAATTTGGGAATGTTGGGGTTTCCTAGGAGCTGCTGGAATTAGGGAATGGCTGGGATTGCCTGGGCTGATCCGAGCCCAAATCCGTTGGGTTTTTTGGGAATATTTATTGATGGGAGGCGGGATCATTTTCCTATGGGAATATTCAGGAACGGAAAAGTCTCCCAGAGGATTTTCCTGTGGGATTGGGGCGAGGCTGGAGCTGCTCCCAGAGTTTCATGAAATTCCATCTGTTTGAAATTCTTTGGGAATTCACAGAGAATTTCAGAAGAGATCCCAAAGCTCAGATCCTGATATTGGAACAGATTCCCTTTTCCCAGGCTTTTCCTGGGAAAATTCCCTCCCTCCAGTGGAGATCCCAATGTTCAGATCCCAATATTTGAACAAATTCCCTTTTTCCCGGGTTTTCCTGGGAAAATTCCTTCCCTCCACTGAAGATCCCAATGCTGGGAACAAATCCCCTGGGAAAATTCCTTCTCTCCAGCAGAGATCCCAATGTTCAGAACTGGGAATTCCCAAAGCTCCTCATTTTCCAAGGAGCCTCCACTTTTCTTCCTCCTCATCCTCGATGTGTTCCCATTCCCCATTTTCCTCCTTTTCCCTCCTCTCCACGACCAAACAGACCTGAAAGTGTGGGAGCAAAACCAACAAATCCCAAAAAAATTCCCCAAATTTTCCCGGATGCCATCCAGGACGGCTCCAGCTGGAGATGATTTTCCCATGGTGAAGCCATAGGATGGGAAATTTTTCCATGAAAAATCCTTGGATTCGGGAGCTTTTCCTTGGGTGAGCCATTCCGGCTTGGGAGAAAAGAATGGGATGGTTTTGGAGCGGCGACGTTTTTAAGGAATGACAATTCCTGGGCTAACAGGGAACATCTGTGGCTTTTCCAGCTGCTGGGAACAAAAGAGCTCCTGTTTATCCGGAGATCCAGGCTGCTTGCATCCATAGGAATTTTGGGAAGCAAAACCAAAAAAAATTCCCATTTATTTTGGGACAGGGAGTTGCCAAGGGCTCGCGGTGCCGAGGGTTTTTGGGATTTTGGGGAAGAAGGGATGGATTCCTGAGATCTTCCTGCTCTGGGGATTGCTGGGTTGGGGTGTTGGGAACAAATTCCCTTTTTCCAGGGTTTTCCCAGGGAAAATTCCTTCCCTCCATTGAAGATCCAAATTTGGGAGCAAATTCCCTGGGAAAATTCCTTCCCTCCACTGGAGATCCCAATGTTCAGATCCTGAAATTGGAACAAATTCCCTTTTTCCAGGGTTTTCCCAGGGAAAACTCCTTCCCTCCACTGGAGATCCCAATGTTTATGTCCCAGTGCTCATAACAATCCCAGCTTGGAGCAAATTCCCTTTTTCCAGGCTTTTCCTGGGGAAAATTCCTTGTGGATCCCAGTGGGATTGGCTGGAAGCGCTCCAGCAGCTCCTTGGTATTCCTGGTGGTTCTGCTGGAATCCTGAATCCACATCCTGGGAATGTTCTGGGAATGCTGTGGGAGGTGTCTCCATGTTCTGGGAATGTTCTGGGAATGCCATGGGAGGTGTCTCCATGTTCTGGGAATGTTCTGGGAATGCCATGGGTGGTGTCTCCATGTTCTGGGAATGCCATGGGAGGTGTCTCCATGTTCTGGGAATGTTCTGGGAATGCCGTGGGTGGTGTCCCTGCCATGGAGGGGGCTGGGATGAGCTGATCCTTTCCATCCCTTCCATCCCAAACCATTCCATGTCCCTATGGAAAGGCTCCTCCATGGGCAGTAGGGACAAGGCACAATCCCTGGGCTGATTCCCGAGGACCTGAATCCCGGAGCTGCTTCCCTGCTCCTCCCTCTGCTTCCCGGTGCCTTTGGATTTTTCCCACCCCACCAGGAACCCCCGCAGCTGCTGGGAGCCAATTCCAGAACTCCAGCCCCCATCCCCAACTTTTTGCTGCTCCAGCGGGGAGAGAAACCCCAAAATCCCAAACCCAGGGAATTGTGGCCGAGGAATCCTTTCTTGCCGGGGGATTGCCGTTCTCCCGGTGCCGACGGATCCATGTTTTCCGCAGGCTGGTGGTGGGAGCTCCCTACGAATCCAACGGGCACCAGAAAACCGGAGACGTCTACAAGTGCCCGGTGCCGAGTGACGGCAACTGCACCAAACTCAACCTGGGTACGGCGCTCCCAGATTCCCAAATTATCCCTAAAAAAAAAAATCTTGGGAAGGAATTCCTCCCCGGCAAGGTGGGATTCCTGGAGAATTCCCCCTGGGATTGTCCAAGGCCGGGTTGGATGGGGTTTGGAGCAGCCTGGGCTGGTGGAATGTGGCGCTGGGTGGGTTTGGGATTCATTCCGGCCACAGTTGTTCCATGGTTCCAGGTTTGATTCCCAAAAGGGGGGGCTCCGGCTCAGGGGAGCTGTGTTTTCCAGTGGAAATTGGGATTGGGGTTTGGGATGCAGCTCAGGGGATGTTTGGGATTGGCTGTTCCAAATTTCTGGGCTGTGCCATGATAAAAATGAGGATTCCATGGCCTGGGAATAGGGGATGAGGAGCTGAGCCCTCCATGGGATTTCTTCCTCTCCAGCTCCAGCCTCATTCCCAAAATATTTCCCTTCCTTGGTTGGGATTTCCATGGGATTTCCTCCTCTCCAGCTCCAGCCTCATTCCCAAAATATTTCCCTTCCTTGGTTGCTCACCTTGGAAAAACCCCAAATGTCACCTTCTAAAAATTCCCTGGAGTTCCGCAGAGATTCCTCTCCAGCACAAAATTCCCGGTTCCTCCGAGATTCCCGGGAGCGTTCCTGTTCAATCTGGAGATTCCAGAGCCATTCCCATTCATTCTGGAGATTCCAGTTCCATTCCCACTCA
>VWYI01045600.1:4868-16758 GCA_013399455.1 Anthoscopus minutus
TTAATTTTATGAACAGTGAGAATACAGCATTAAGTCATCTGAAATGGGTTAACTGAGTATCTTGAGTTTTTCTTTAGAAGAGAAGTCAGAGATTCACAACACAGAAGGCAACTAAAGGATGCTGGGGTTGGCACCACCCAACAACACAACCAAGCCCCTGAGGCACGAGTCACTGAGAAACATCCAGGTGGCCTTGCAAAGCTCAAGAGTTAGAAAAGCTGTTTTGAACATTTAGAGACTCAAGCCACTGTGTGCAAGACCATAATCAGAGAAATAAAGATTCCTGATGGACTGTTTCTAAAAATTTTAAATGGCTGTAAGGATTTTGGTCCACTTATTATGACAAATTATGTTTACAGCAAGAAGGATTAATAAGTATGAAAAGACCAGCAGGTAATGCAATAGCCCAAATTTTTCCTAAGGCTTTTCACTTCACTCACAGAAAGTTAAGTACATCATAATTTAAAAAAAAAAAAGGGAAAAAAAATCAACANAAAAAAAAAAGGGAAAAAAAAATCAACATTAAACAACTGAAACCAAGCTGTAAATCATGGGGATTTAATTAACATTGTGTTCTACTTACTGCTGAGGTTTATAAAGAATACCACATATTTGGTCAGCCATATCAGCTGGCCTTACTTAATGGCAATTTCACAGAGAAATTTTAATAAAAGCCTATAGATCAAGTGTAGCAGCCAATAAGTATTTAATCTACTTTGCTCTTCAAAAAAAGCTGGGTTTGAACATGGCTTGGAATACAGTTCTTAGATTCTTGAGGACATAAAAAAATTAATTGCAAGGGTGTCTCTGGCAGGCCAAGTGTGAGTGGGATTTTTTGGTTTTAAGTTTTCTCTACATTTTTGATGGACAGTCACAGGAAAAAGTCCAGAACTAAAGTCACTGCTATTCTGTGAAGCAGACAGAGGAAGGCATAGGAGCAAGTGAAAGAAAATTAAAAATGTGATCAGCAAGGTTGTGGGCTACAGCCCTCTGTGACTCAGCACCAGATATTTCTGTAAGTGGGTGAGTGCCCAAGTGATTTGCACTGACCTGTTTTACTGAAAAAAGTTTAAAATATTTTAATAAAAAGTTAATGGATTTTGATGCAAAATGTTCTAGCCAATATCAATTCTACATATCATAGTCCCAGTATGGAGCAACCTGTGATTAGTTGTTCTGACAGCTTATTTAGAAAGCAAGGACAGTGCTGGAACAGGGACTCAAGACATGAGCCTCTAACAAAGGAACACTGAATTTACTTCAAGTTTTTGCTAAATGGAGGTACAATTAAAAGCAGCAGACAAAGAGTGACATTACATTAATCACAACTTACCAATATGGATGTAGCCATGTTTATATAATCTGTTAAGAACCAACGTTAAAATGAGTCCAATGTTCCGGGAATTATAGTAAGTTAGGTAGATAATCCATCCACAAGACAATATTGTTGCTGTTGAAAGATTACAATGAATTAAAGCATTTTTTTAAAGTACACTGACCCAGATAAAAACCTTACATATTAGGACTACGAGGCATAGCAGTGTTCTTCCTGCTCTCCAAAAAATTTGAGACTGATGGGACACTTTAATGGGTGTTTTCAGAGAGATGGTGTGAGGAGGGTGTGAAGAGATAGGAGGAAAAAGGGGAAATGGGAAGTCCAGAAAAATATAGACTCTGCAGTGCTCTTCCATTTCCTAATACAAAAAAATCCTGTCCTCCCAGAGGACCTGCAGAAGGCACCATATAATTTCATTACACCACTTATCATCTAAGAAGTTAAGATTTTATAGACTGAACTGTGACATGCATTCTCCCACATATACATGTATTTCAGAACACCCTAAAAAAACCCACAGCACCAAAGTCATACTACATCCCTTCCCCACTCTTCTCCAAATTGTAAACTGTAACTTAAATTTCTAGTCTTTCATATATTATCATAGGAAACATTATAATATATGGAACCATTTCCTACCATCCTGAGAGAAACATATCAGCCCTTGGGTTAGCAGAAATATGTCAACAGTTCAAGCATGGAATTTGATAGGGAAAAAGGAAATAGCAATCCAATGAGAAATACATTAAAAAAAAAATTTAGGTCTGCTAATCCCCAAAGTAATTTTTACTTTAGTTGATTAAGAGCTAGTAACCTATTTCTAATTACAAGGGCTCTCTAAGCTTCCAGAAGGACAAATCCAAAAGGAATGGTACTGCCAAGGAATGGACTAGTTCTAACTCACCTTACTGATAATTACCATTCTGTCTCACCCAAAGCAGAGTAAGGAAAAAACCTGAACTTTGTAACAGAAGCTTTTCATTTAGGCTACAAATGGAAAACTTCTATGGAAAAGCTAAAGTGTAGAATGGCATAGGAATATTATGCCTTCACTTTGAATAGAGTTCAGATGATTACTCAAAAATTACAATCTGTTCAATCAAATCTTTCAATCAAAAACACAATCTGTTCTTACAGTGTTCCTTTTTTTTTTTCAGTGGAATACTTCACTGCTTCATAACAATATTTCGTTGCAAGAGTAAGAGAAGGTGAAAATTACTCCCATGACTTTTGTCATTTCCTTACTGGAAAATGGATCCAATGTGACCAAAATTCAACAGCTCATACCCTCGGGCAACAAGCTGCTTGACATGTTAAACAAACCAAATCTGTGTGGGTGATCACACAGGAAAGAGCAGGGAGGGTGGCAGCTACATCCCAGGAAAGAAACTCCAGCTGGCATTGAGGGCAGGCACACTCCAAGGAGAGTGTTCACCTCCCCCACTTTCAGATGAGTAAGCTCCTCACTGCTGGTCCTCTGTGGGGAGGGAGAAAGGTGGGATGACTCACATTCTGAGGGTCCATAAAGCTTAATTTGAGGTTAACGTTCAACAAGACACTGCTAGATGGCTCAAGTCCAGAAGGTGCCCTCTTAAGGTGAAACATACTGAGAAAAATTGGGAAACCACTGCAGTTTCCAGTCCTGATCCACTGCCTGCAGCACCATTCTACTGCAAACTGTAGCCTTTTCCTTCATCAAATACCATAAACTTCATTAATTCCATTATTATATTCTTGATTTTTCAAGCCTCTTCACTGAAGAAACCAAGTTTTGGACATTGCATTTCCAAAGTTTTACTGCACATGATTTTTAGAAATTATTCCTGAAGTGAGCAACAGCTCTTTGACGAGCATGTTCATTTCTGGAACTCATCACCTTTTACTGAGACCAGCAGTTAGTTGTTTCAGCATTCAGGAAACGAAATTACTGATACCCTTTTATGTTCCCTTGTAACAAAATGCCACATGTCAGCAAATAAAAGCAAAGGAGGGAAGGCTGGTTGAAACTGGGTCAGTTAATAAACTCAATCACTCAAATGTGTTTCTATCCAAACCTCATAACAGGAAGCAAATCAAAGCTTTTAAAGACAAAATTTTCAGATCTATTTGCATCTGTTGCATGTTTTACCATGAGCTACTACCAGTGAACCCCCCTATTTTCATCTTGACTACACTTAGAACTCTATCTTGAGTACAAACTTTCTATTTTATTTTAACACATTAAAAGTGAAACAAACAACAAACAGCAAGCACCCTCAAATAATTTACCTAGGTCATTTCTATTTAATTTGGCCTACTGAAAAATAATTCCAATATGCCAATAGCCAACAGACTGCTTTAACTTGTCAGTGAAAGTGAAAAAATAACGTTGTTGTTCCTTTTTTGCCCCTTACTCCAAGTCCAAGAGTCAAGGCTGGAAAGCAGGCCTTATCTCCCTTTGGAAAAGTCTGAATTCATTGCACACTTGCAGTACTATTACGTGGACCTGAGTACAACTTCGTATTTATTTGCTGTCCTTGATGCACTTGTTTATAGATCAAGAAAATAAAAATACCTACAACAATATTAGCAATAGCACTAGTGCTATAAAAAAAAAAAGTAAAAATCAGCATACCTAATCCAGGCATGTTTACAAATCCAGTTTGAAAGTGATTAAATGACAGCTTGGCTTAAAGGCTCATTGTGGCACACAATTTAGCTTGGAAGCTGAGTCATTAAACACAATAGTCCTTAGATCACTTTGCAAACTACACCAGATTAAATGGCAGGTAGGCACATATTGGCATAAGGAAGTTATTGTAGCTGACAGTCCTGCTAATCCTTTGTTATGGTGTCATAAAAGAAATTTAACCAAAACAGAAGAGTTAACCTTACCTACTAACAGCCAAACCACATTGGAGTCATGCTCTGTCAGGAAGTCTTCCAGCTGTGTGATACTTGGGACAAAACTATCATTTTTTCTTTGATCCATTGCTACACTGTTTTTGCACCAGCACCTATAGAACTGGAGGAAAAAGAAAACCCATTTCAAAACCAAAATGAGTAACAAGCACAGTACAGTTTGGAAAAATGGACTATGTACCATCTTAAATCATCTCCAGCAGTCTGTTTCACACAAATACAAATGTACTTGTTTTATTGCTTCAATAACAACTTCATGATTCTCAGCTACTTCTTCTACTCCAGAGCTCCAGAAACACTTCCACTCATCTCTGCTGGAACAGTTTCCAGGCACATGACTGCCCCAAACAAACAACGTATCAACAAAACACCAAAATATACTCTCCAAATTTAGTACCCTGAAGGTCCTGTACAACATACAAAAGCAAATACATTTCTCAAACTTTGGTGCCATAGCACTAAGTCAAAAGGCAAACGAACATACAAGGAAAAATGAGGCTGTATTAAGCTCACTAACATGCAAAAATGTAATGAGACTAAACCCCTGCCCTTGCAGAAGACAAGGCCAAAGGAGACACTTCTAGGAGTTATGGAAAATTCCCAGAACCTCCTGATCCACCGTGTCCATTACTTCTTAAGGATTAAGACTTGCATCCATCCTTGCTAAAGGATGGACTTGCATCGCTTTGTAAAAACTGACCACCTGGTTGATCTGTTACAGAGAATAGAAAACCAGTCCTTCTGACCTTACACACTTTGAATCACCCATAAATCACCTTGCAACTGGGTTATATTAATTAAATGTGATTAGCAGAGAGCTGCTCAACTCAGCAACATCTGTAATTACACAGCAGTATTTTTGTTGCATTGGTTTCATTTGAAGTCTTCTCCCTTGAAGGCACCTGTCAAATCTTACTACAAAAAAGGGAGCATTAATTCTGCCTCTTTTTTTATTTTCTAACACCTTCCAGCTCCTGGCAGCCTGTCTTCCTGACAGTATTCAACCCTAAAAAAGTATGAGTAGACTTTTTTCCCCTTTGTTATGAAGTCTCTGATGGCTTCTCCATCAAGGGCTCTAGAACATAAAACCAATATTGATGAGTCCTTAGCTTTTCAGCATCGTAACAGCTTTGCAACAGTCAGTATTTGCAAATGTTAGCAATAAGTGTAGCAATTAATCTGTTTTTTCCTTTAATATGCATACTACTCTCATTATTTTAACTGGAAAAAGTTGGAAAAAGCCTGCCTTTAATGCACTTGTTTCTCCTGTTGTACCCTGAACCAACAGCCTGTGTTTAGAACTAGAACAGGAGTATCAACCCAAGAATAAGTGTTAATAATTTGTTCATTAACCCTTCTGCAAGAAGGAATAAAATGGAGAGGAAAGAACATGAAAGCAGCACACAGAAAAAAAGAAAAAGAAACATAATGAACCAACACTAGTTTCCAACAGGGATGACAAAAAAGCTACCGACTCACTCCCTCTGCAAAGGGGAGGAATAAGTAGAATAAACATCACACACATGCACACAGACTAAGAAAGGAGCTGTTGTTTCAGAAGGGACTTTAGAACAGCAAATTAAATCACATAATGGCACTGTGATTTGCTTTAAGACATCCACAGTACCTTAATAAAAAAGGCACATGTCAGTTTGTATGATGAGGCAGATGATGCCTCTGCAGGCAGCTTCTGGGAGCCTTTAACCCCTGAATCACAGGCCAAAGAGAGAAAGCCAAATCAACACTTCCAGCACAAAAGGATGGAAGAATTTGGTTCTCTCCCCTTCTCACCAAGGGCAATGAGGTCACACCGTTGTGACCAAGGCCACCATGGAAATGTTGTCAATAGGTGAGGACTATCTATCTATTGCCTCAACCATCAATATTTATCTCATCAAAGAAGCAAACCATGACTTTTTCCTAAGAAATTATCATCCAAAATTACATGATACTGAGGCATCATAAAAAAATCACTGAATAGGACTGTGGTAAGACAACTTGGAGACTGAAAGCATTGAGTCTCAATACTTAGCTACTTAAATACAGTGTTCATAATTTTTTTTGTTATCACTTCTTAACGATAAACTGGACACACTTTCAATCTTTTTCTGGGATACATTTGCTACATGCATGCAAATAAATTCAGGAATCCCCCATCACTCATCATGTGTCAATAGAACATATTTGAGCTTCAAAGATGATCTTTTAACACCCTGGCCCAATGATTTTTTTTTCCTGTTAGGGTAGTCTTTGTCCTTGATCAAGTTCCTTGAGGGAGGATGATGGCAATAAAAAAGTGTAACCACCCAAAATCAGGCAGTAGCAATATCTGCTCTGGATGTGAGCTCTCAACACACCTTTCAGAGGAATCAGGTGCTTAATCCAGTTAGATTATAAATTGCTGTAATAGAAAGGGGGTACAAGCAGAGGCTTAAGGAGTACACACTGCTCATAGTGTCCCTGTGCATTTATAAGGCCCAGAGGATGAAGGGGCAGGGGATCTGGACCATCAGGACTGCTTAGTGGAAGAGGAGGAGTCTTTTTAGAACAGATATTTCCTACTTTCAGTAAGCAGCATTTCTTTCAGTCCACAGTCCTGCACCTTCCATGCCCTATACACTGTTACCATTGGTTTAAACTCTGGACCTTGCAGCCTTCCTCTGCTGTGCCCTATACACTGTAACCATGTTTGAATCCTGGTCTCTCACTGCCCACACTCTGCTACGTTTACTCCTGTACGCAAACTTTGCCATGAGAGCAAACTGATGCACTCTCCAGGAACAGTGATCCATAGGCAGCTGAGCCTGGAATGTTCTTTCATCCTGACTACTGTATTCTCTGAAGTAAACTCCACGAGGAACTACTCTTGGAATGATCAGACTGGAGGGTGTGAAACTGACTCTTGCCAACCATGCAAACACACAAAAAAAATGTAAAAAAGAGGAACAGAAACCCAGAACTTCACATTTGTATCTCCGCACTTATTTATCATCTTTTCTCAAGATCCCTGCTGTTCTGTGATGAACAGCCCAGTCACCATTTCAGCATGCTGAAATATAGTTCTAAGCCATGATAAGTGGATTTGCCTTCTCCCTTGCATAGTTTTTTCAAACACATTTTTACTATTCATTATGTCACTTGTGGCTCTGATTTACCACACATCACATTAATAAATACAAAATGTATTAGCTTTCTCCTGGGAAGAAGACAGGAGAGAAAATGAATATTCTGTGGCACTGAGGTGACAGAACACTGATACTCATATTTTATCCTCACAGCAGTCCTTTAGGGTGTCGTGTAGTTGTCTTCCTCCAAATGAATATCTGAAGCAAGGAGAGATAAAGGCCAAATCCCTCATTTATGATGCCCAAACTGAAATACTAGGGGCCTGCTTTTCAGGTTGTGCATGTTTTGAGCACTTAGCAGGCTCAAGGCAGACAGTGGACTGCCTTAAATATTTGAGGGTTCAATTTTACTGTGAAGTTGCACCTCATGGTCAGCCAGGCTGTCTTTATAGCAAAAACACATACTTAACAGACATGAAAAAGTGAATTTTAATTAATTGTGTCACACATAATCCATTCTTCAGAGTACTAAAAAGATGTAAGGGAAGTTATAATCCTGGAGGGGATGTACTTCGTTTTCAGATTACTTCCAGTGTTACAACCCCAATCCAATTTTCACCACAAATACTCCATCCCTAAAAAGCCAAATACTCAAAAGCAGATGCTTCTAATCTTTATAAACTCATTTCAATCACATCAGATAGGTAAACTCGTTTTAACCTCAGCCTGGCAAATTAACTCAACACCAAGAACAAACCTCTGCTTGAGCTAAGTCATTAAAAATTTACAGGAGCCATGCATATATGCAAGATCTGGCAGGAGAGAAATCAGAAATTCAGTGACCAGAGTGGAGCCACTTGGCAGGGAAAGCTGCACCCACCTGTAAAAGGTCTGTCCTGCACCTACAGCTGAGCACAAAGGCAACAAATGTTTGACTCAGTACCTGGGAGCAATAGGGTGATGTGGGTCTTGAGCTGGGCAAGAAGAGGAAAAAGAAAAGTCTGTTTATCAAATCCTTTGTAAAGCCATTTTCCTGGCACACCCCTGTAGAAACAGCTGAATAAAAGTAGTATCCACAGGTGGGGGAAAAGCTGGCATTTCATATCGATAATAAATACTTTTATATGGTCATGAAGTGGGTAGGGAAATAATGGTCATGGCCAATTCCCTTATTGATGCTGGAATTCACAGGGAGAACAAATCAGGAGTTTAAATTTGCCAGACATATGCCTCAGAACTTCACAGAAATCAAGTGCTTATCGAATCATGTAAATTGGTGTTATTAGAGGTTAACTACCATTCCAAGGATACTCCCAGCTTCTACAGCAATTAGTAATCAGTGGAGTGACACTTACACCCAAAGTGACACATGAAATGACAGGAGGCAAATCCCCCTGGTCTCAATAAATGCATGTAGATAACATGTCTGGATGCCTCATTTCAAAAAATATATACCTAAGGCAGTTCCTTAAAGGAAAGAAAAGGCATTTTTGCATTACCCACTCCATCACTGCCTTTCAAAGGGTCTCCAGCACTTCTGATATGAAATCAGTGGCTTAGAGAAGTAAATGATACTATAAAGGAGGCTGACAAACATAGACACAATTTTCCTCTCAGGATATTCTTACACCATCAGCACCCAGAGGCACATTAAACACATCTCACAAAACAAAGAGCTGCCAATCTTGGCGCCTGTCCCAAAACTCTCCAGCTAGGTCAAACACTTCAAACTCATCCCAGCAAAGCTTAGGAAACTCAGCTACTCTTCAGTCAACAAGCAAAGGAAAGAGGCAGGAAGAGCAGGAAGGTTGTACTCAAAAAAACAAAACAAAACAAAACAAACCCACACAAAAAAACCAAGGGAAGTGACAGCAGCCATAGAGCAACTTTGCCACAAGACAAATTGCATCACATTCATACCTGGTACCCAATTAAAATTAGCAGCTCTGAGCTTTTTTAAGAGAACAGCAAAGATGCAGGTCTGTTTTCCTCCCTGTCTGCCAGTGTCTCACTAGCGGTAAACTGTAAACAAAATAAACTAGAGCTTTAATTACACTAATGAAATCCTGCTACAACTCCCAGCAGAAGCAGCTGCACTGAAAGCAGAGCCCAGCAGAGCCACACCTGGTTGAGCCGGTGTGTGGACAGCCTTAGTCAAACAAAATCTGCACTACAGTAGCTTAGTAAATAACAGGCCTACTTCAAAATCAATTAAATCAGAATTAAAGCACACTCAAAGGAACAGTAAGATACAAGATAAAAATCATTCTCATAATAGTCTACCCAAAGATAGAGTTTCACAGCACAAGTGGTATCTTTTATTTATCTGTTTTTAATAGTACCTGACATGAGTTTTCCTATGGAAGAGATCAAAGACAAACACTTGCCATGGCAACCAACATACAATACTTCCATTGCAAGCCTAGGAATCCCTGATTGTATTGGGATGATTTTTAATATAACTTTTAAAAAGTAAAAATATACTGCTTAACCTTGCCTCCCAGACTTCTTCAGGGGAGCTGGCTCTTTTCTTACATTGCTAGGTTTTGATGCTGCAGAGGAAAAAAAGGGCAAAACAAAAAAAAAAAACCACAAACCCCAAAACCCACAGAAAACAGAACCCCACAGTAGTAGAAATAAATAAGAATTTCCCTCATGCACACTCCTCAACGTAGAGAGAAAAAAAAATATTGCCCTTGAGCTTTGTCGTTGTTCTTAACAACAAGGTAATAACTTATTTTTTCCCCTCCCCATTTTTAATGAGAGTACAGCATGTACCTTTGAAATACTCTATGAAACTAAGTCATCTACTCCATACCTATGAATTTTTCCAGAAGTACACTTCCTCTAAACTTCTCCTCTGACACATCACCACAATTTGAGAAAAGGGGAAGTCTTTGCCATCAATCAAACTAAGAACCAGACTTGTAGCTACATATACCTCCATCTTTAAGGGAACTACCTATAGGTTCACCCCAGCCTGGAGTCACCACAAAGATTTTGATGCAGTAACAAGTGCTAGAACAAATTATGTGAGGAGATAAGAAATGACTAGGAGAAGGTATTGCATGTCACAGTAAACACAGGATAACTCTGCATGCTGCTAACCAAAAGCATTAACCTCTTGGCTGTTTCCCACAGGATAAAATGGTGCAAAAGTGCAATCACCAAACAGCAGCTGATGCACATTTCACATGCCAAAGTTCTCTAACAGCATTCCCAAAATGATGAGTGACTTCAGCACGCCACACACAAGGATAAGAGCTCTCCCTAAATGTGTCCATACCTTCACACAATGAGCCCAGACAATCCACCACAACCAAAACCTACTCATGAACACTGTCAGAATGTGCAAATTCAGGCCATGATCCTAAACAAACATCCCTGAACATCCATTCAGAGCCAACTGCCTAACTGGTCGTTCAATACTGTTTTATCAATGGCTGTTTGAATAACCTATTAACATACTTTTAAAAACAAGAGTAATGCTCCCTCCTCCACTCCAGCTTTTTTTCTCAGTTGCCAAAAATTTCCGTTTAGTAAAAGCGGGGGGGAACCCTGCATGGCTGCAATAAAAAAAACAAGCCAGAAAAGCAGAATTACTGGATTAAGTGCCACAACAGAAGAACTCACATGGCAACAACTGTGGTATTTTCAATATTAAACCTGATAAAGTTACATACTGCAGCAAACTACCACCTTGGGAAGTTTTCATAAAGTTAAGTGAAGGCTGCTGTGGAGATGTGTCTCAGCATGGGACACCAGTCCAGAGAGAGATTGTAATTGGGATATTTGCTACATGGCCACCCCCAAAACACACTTCAACTGTATTAGTGTTACATTATGTATTAATTATATCTGTAATGTAACTACATCGGGTTTTTTACTGATAATGCAAAGTGCAAGCACGTTATCGTAACATCATGACGTATCATTACCACTACAGCTTCAGACACAACAAAAAGCAGGTGCACGTCCTATTAAATCATTATGTGTGTGTTAAACCCTCTCAGGACCAGAGGCACTGGTAGAGATCGCCTTTCACCGCCCAGGGACCAGCACAGGGAAACTTCCCTCGCAGGCCAAACATAAGCGGAGAAGCCGGAGCTCCCGCCCCCTGGCCTCACACCCTTTCTGCACGGCGTTAACCCACGCCAAAGGGAAAACACGGAATCTCCGACACCGGAGGGGCTTCTCCTGGCACCGCTACCCCGCGGAGCGGCCGGGACCACGGGAAGCACGGCGGGACCGGCACCCGGGGGTCACCACACCGCCCTCCGGGGCAGAAAGATAGACACCAGGCCTCCTCCCCGTCCCGGCCCGGCAGAGCCCCGCGACGAACCGCGGCTCCTCCCGGCGCGGGGGCGGCTGCGTGCTCCCGGCAGGCCCAGGGCGAGCGGCGGGGCCGACCTCTTCGCGCAGAGCCCATCCCGGTGGGAAGCGGAGCGCAGCCCGGTCCCAGCTACCCCCTACACTTACGCCATCGCCCTCCGCGGCTTCTCCCCCGCGGACCCGGAACCGGCGGCGGCGGCGGCCGGGGCCCTCCCGCACCTCACGGTGAAGGCGCGGCCCCGCCCACGGCGCCGCC
>VWYI01045601.1:597-13382 GCA_013399455.1 Anthoscopus minutus
CTTTGTTTTAGTTTACCGTAAATGATAGCTGGTGTTGGGGGAGCAGCTGAAAAGAACATTAATATAAAGGATTTAATCAGTTAGTAGCCAAAGAAACAGAATACTGTAGGTATAGTTATAAAGGTTATAGTTATTAGAGACAAAGAAAAGTTAACTTAAACAAATTAAATTGTTAATTAAAAAAATTATAATAATTTTTCACTGAAGAGCTAAAAAAGTATTCTTGAATATTTAATTAATTTCTCAAAATAAGGATAGATCAATAAAATAAATAAATAAAGTACGCAGTCTTATAAAAACACCTAATTTTTTTGGCTTAGATCATCCCTGGATAGACATAAGATCACAGCAGAATTTTAAAACACAAACATACTCGACTTTGAGTCTCAGACTGAACTCACATAAGAATCATTTATGACATCTACTTAAAACTTTCTTACAAAGTAGAGAAGGGGCAAAGTGATATATTTGGCAAGAATCTGCAATCATAAAAACTTAACAGAGAACTAAAAATACAATACATAAGAAGTCACACAACCAAGTATGCTCAGTCTTTCTGAAGCACGATTTTTTTGCCAAAGAGATTCCTGAGGTAACATTCTCCCAACACAACAAAGGCATGGACCTGTTGAAATGAGTCCAGAGGAGGGCCACTAAGGAGACCATGGAGCTGGAGCACCTCTCCTATGAAGACAGACTGAAAGAATTGGGGCCGTTCAACCCAAAGAAGAGAAGGCTCTGGGAACACCTTAGAGCACCCTTCCAGCACCTGAACAAGCTACAAGAGATCTGGAGAGGGACTTTTCACAAGGGTATGCAGTGATAAGACAAGGGGCAATGGCTTCAGCTGAAGCAGAGTGGGTTTATGTTACGTATTAGGAAGACATTTTTTATGGTATGGCACTGGAACAGGTTGCCCAGAGGTTGTGTGGAATGTATCCCTGCCCAAGGCAGAGGGGTTAGAACTACATGACCTTTAAGGTACCTTCCAACACTAGCCATTCTGTGATTTTGCCATGTTTAGTGAATATAGACTCCATATAGGTTCAAATATCCTGCAAAATTTAATTTCCTGTAGTAGCTCAGATGAGGTCAAAGTAAAAAGCTATACAGTAGAAATCTGTCCTGTAGCTACTCAGCCATTTGGAAAGTAGCTGATTCAAATGCAAACTGTAAGGTGAACTACATTTTTTTAAAACTGAAACACATTGACACATAGGTGGCATTTCCATTATCCTGTCCTAAAAACCAAAACTATATTTGTGCTTTTCACTTTCAATCTAATGCTGTTTTCATACTTGACAGTAGAAGTTTGAGAGTATTCTTACCAACAACAGTAAGCACAGCACTTGCTGAAACACTGTCCAGAGTAGTATTAACTATGCAAGTGTATGTTCCATCATCTTTATCAGTTACATTCATAATGGTCAAGTTGTCTTTACCAACTAGAAACCTGTAAATACAATAGATTCAGCCACTGACTTTTCAATAACTGGCACTGTTATAAGAAACTTTCATAAAACATTATCCCATATACTTGTACATATCTGTAAATCCCATATACCTCTACATACCTGTAAATCCCATATACTTGTACATACCTGAACAGCTGTGTTTACCCAAGTTAAGCTATGGGACAACATCAGCTATTTTTTTTTCTTCATTGCTCTTGACCATCTTCCCACATAACAGTTTACTCTAAAGTGCTTTTCTTTCCAAATATATTCAAACAAGTTTTAAATATATGTGATCTAGAGCAAAATAGTTTTCTGTTATCTGTTTGGCTTCTTATGTCAGTTATCTTTACCTTACACTTAATCTGTAAGGTCAGTGTGCATAAATGTTTGTATAAATGTTTATATCTCATTTTATTTTTAATTCTATCAGTATTTTCATCACACTAGGTAAGTCCTTTAGACACCAAATATTGGATAGTCATGATGTTTATCAGTCTTCTTTGGAAAATGTCAATAGACCAATATGTTCCTTTTGAAGATCAGGAAAAGGAGCAGACAAAAGGACCCAGAAAATTAAAAATAAAGGAAAACTATGTCACCTTTACCTTTCATCATCTGGCAGCTCATCATTGTCCTTCAACCATGTAACTGTTGGTAGTAAGGTAGAATCATGTTTTATTATACACTCAAAAGAAACCTGGCCATATCTCTGAATCACTTTGTATTCTGGCTGTTTAATGATCATTGTTGGATCTGAAATTTAAAATCAAAATTAGATATTCAGAAATTCTGAAATTCTGTACTAATCAGTGATGAAAGAATGACTAATTTCTCACCTTTAATTTCCAACTGCACCTCATTTTGTATCTTTCCTAATTCATTCCTTGCTACACATGTGTATGTACCAGCACTATTCTTCTGAGCCACCGGAATTTCCAAGGTTCCATTATCATGGAAAACGTACTCATTTCCACGCAAGATGCTACCCTGCACTCCCTTAAACCTTTATATAAGAAGTAGTACCATTAGACAGCATCACAGCATCACACATTCTGTATGGTTTTATTAGCAATAAAATACAAGCCTAGGAATGCCACATTAGAAAACAGAGACAGCAGCACTCAAATAAAGTTAAACTTGACTCTGTAGGTGAAGCTTTACTGCTGGTTCCTTAAGTATATTGTCAATATTGTATTAGCAAATTGTAAACAGTACATATTTTAAAATAGAAAATTTTAAAATTGTAAATAGATTTAAGAGTTTTAAGGATTTAAGTGTTTATTTCCATAAATATAACTGGCTCAACTTCTGTAATATAAGCACAGACAGAGCTTACCATTCAATTTCAGGCTTAGGTGACCCAAAATAAGCACAGTCTAGCAACGCAGGGCTGTCTGAAATGACTTGATACAGTTTATTAGCAGGAGTTAGAATTCTTGGTGGCTCAGCTGAAAAAACAAATACATCTGCATATAGTCACAAATTTACAAATAGTAAATACATAGTAAAAAGTATAGTTACAAATACAAAGGCATCAAGAATGGCCTAAAGAACTACATAGAAACATTTTTCTCTGGGATTATTTCGGGTCTCAGTCTGTGTTCAAATACATTCTACTGGTACTAGCCTGAGGAAAAGTTAATGCAGGGAAATTATCTCGTGAAAAAAACCTGTTTCTTGCCTATTTACATGTAATAGTGATGGGCACCAAAGGCAATGATTTCAATTGGAAAATTTAAATCAGTACATACTGCGAGAAAATAATCTCCTGGGTAGACCAAACTATCTAATTCCAAACAAACCTGCAGGCAGAAAGAAGCTAGGATGCATTTTTGGTGTAACACCTACATTTTCTTTTAAATGACAGTGTCAATCAACACATCTGCCAGGTCCTGTAGGAGAGTCACAAGAGACCATTCTGCCTAGGATTTTGCTACTAGCTTTGTGAAATTCACTGAGAAGAATTAGACGGGCAATAATATTTTGTAATCAGAAGCACAAGCCAGGGAAGCCTTAAAGACAATATGCATAATCATGTCCCTCTACAACAGCAACTTGGAGATTATCTACTTCACTAATCCAAAACATCTAGACTCAATGAAACTAGACTGAAATGTAGTAACTTAAGCTATACCAAAATTCCTGCCCTCTTTGTCAGGCTTCTGTTTGACTGACCTCAATAAACAAAAGCAAAACAAAACAAAAACAAACAAACAAACAAAAAACAACAACGAAAAAAGAGATAAAATTCCTTCCAAAGCATCCCAGCTTTCACATCAATTCTTCTCACTTTGGAACAGTGGAAGTGAAATTCAGGAATATCCTAGAAAACACACAGTATATATACACCCTTGCTCTTTACAGAGGCCAGGAAATAGATCAATTCCCAATGAAGACCTCAACCAAAGCTTGAGGAGAGAATCTGTGTGTTAGCAGGAGAAAACTGAATACCCAAGAAAACAGAAAAATATAAAGTCTGTTTCTCACCCAGAACATTCACAAATGCATTTGATAACAAGTATCCATATTCATTAGAAGCATTGCATTGATAGACGGCGCTTGACCTTTCTTGCACATGTGAGAAAATAATGGTGTCACCATCCACCTTTCTGCTAGGATCTTCTGGGGCAACTGTTGGTGTAGAGAAAAAGAGTTACTGCTTTTCCTAAACTGCTATTGGATTGCAAGTTTCATACTTCTAAAAAGAAGGAAGAATCTGAAAGACCAATATACCCTTTATGTTTTTTTTTCCCCTGGGTGACTGATCACTGGTAAAAATGTGGATTTTAATACAGTTTAAAAAGATCTTTTGATTCTACAGATATTAACTCAGTATGGTAGAGTTCCCATTTTTGGAGAGATTTTTATGTTTTCCAAAGAAGTGAAGCTAGGACTGTATTTTGCACACAATACAGAGGAAAAACACGAGTATGACATGATTCAGGCAAATACAGTTAATATCTAGAAAAACAAAGAAATATTTCTGAATGTCAAAAGAAAATGCTGATACGATGACACAGTCTTCTATGACTTTAAAGTTTCTAATTGATTGTGACACCACAAATAATTTTCCAAATATAAAACCAGCCATACTCAGTTGAAAATTATCTCAGAGTAAAGAATAAGCATTCCCTCACACAGAATCAAGAAACAATCTTCACAAGAGCAGAGTCAGTAATTCAGTAGGTGGCAGTCTTTCCCTTATATAAGAATTATACAATACCATTTCCTCGACTGTTACAGAGTGGCCTGAGCTCTCAAATAGCTTCTGCTTCACAAAAGCACACAGGACATAACTGGAAATAAATCAGAGTCCCTCAGAGAAAGAATAACAATAGATGTCAGTTCTGATACAACTGGATGGTGTTAGAGAAGTATAATGAAGAAAAAAATTACCCTGTAACACCACACTGCATAAAACTGCACAGTCTACAATTTAATATTTTATCAGCATATTCAATAAGAACAGATATATTATTATTGCATTAAAAAGCACATGTATTATTAATAATTAAATTTATTGGTAAAATTACCGATCTATTAATATGAGAAACAGATATATTCATACATAAATAAATGCATCCTAGTTTGGCTATATCATCAAATTTGACACCTTTACTGAAGCTTGAAAAAGTATATTTGTGGAACACATTCTCATGTAAGGAAATTCTTATTTGAACTCATAAAAAAGGATCAATCAACTAAATTAACATCAATTTTCTGTGACAGGAATCTTTAGATTCAGACAATACCTTAATTCTCATCTGTAAAGAAAATGGAGACATTTCTCCTGCATTTTCTTAAAGCATCTATTACTGAATTCTCTGAAAAAGAAACCAAATGAAGGGGACCACAGTTCTGTGCTTCGGCTTAAGGGTATTTCCAGCTTGGATGAAATCTAAGGCCATTTTTCATGTAAGTACCATAATTTCGAAAGAGCTGTCTCAAGAACAGATTTCAGTTTCTGATTTTTCTAGTCTTCCATCACTCTGAGTTCAAATCAATATCACAAATGCAAAAATTCCGAGAGGGAAGAAAAAGGTACTGAGATTTCAAATGCTTGTTCTCTGGACTTCTGGATTGCTGGCACATCTTTTTCTCTCACTTGCTTTACTTCCTATTGTGCTCCATGTTTCACATTGCTTCCTTTTCTATGTAAATGCCATTTTCATTAAAAGATTCATGGGCTGAAAATAGCCAGAGCAGGTGAGTAGCCCAGCAGGCAGGCCAGTCAGCTGCGGGAAGCAGTCTGTTTCTGCATACAAATCACAGTTAAACAGAAGACAGGCACAACTGCTCTCCCACGAGGAAGGAGAACTGCCCACAGCCATTCCAAGCACGGCTGCTTCCAGCTCTGGGCTCCGGGCTTCTCTCCACTCATGTCCTCTGAATCCTGCAGCACTTTCTGCACCCAGGCAGGCCTTAAATGGGCGCAGAGACTGCCCCCTCACACACACTCCAACACAATCCCTTACAGGATGATGGTAGGGCACCCCTAAGAGATGGGAGCCAACAGTTCAAGCCTCTGTAACTGAAGGAACTGCACTGTAGAAGAATGATCCAATCATCAAGTTACTATATAAAAAGGTGCAGCATCTTCTCTTCCCACTGCTGGACTCAAGGAAAAAAGTAAATAATCCCTTTCAGCTATCTGAAGGAAAGGAGGTACATGCCTGTTCTCTGCAAAGGTCTTCAAGCTGGGGTCCCAAGAGGAAAGAAGACAAAAGTGTCAGGTTAGCTGGTGCTTTCTCTTAAGAGGTCTAGCCATGTGGATGCTGAAGGGCACTGATTCAAAAGCTCCCTGCTAAGATTGGCATCTATTCAACTGCCTGTTGAATATAGCTTCCTTAATGGTCTGAAGCACCCACTGCTGCACTCAAAGACACAGAAACATTGAGCTTGGAAGGGACTTTGGAGGTCATCTGTTCCAATCCCTCGCTCAAGCAGGGCAACTTGGATCCAGTTATCCAGAACTATGTCCAGATGGATCACCTTCCTCTACCCGCTGGCTGCACTTTTGTCTCATGTAGCCCAGGATAATGTTAGCCTCTTTGCCACAAGGGCACATTGCTGGCTCATAGTCAACTTGGCATCCACTAGGATGCCCAAGCCCTGTTCTGCTAAGCCTCTATCCATCTGGAGGGCTCCCAATATATACTGACACTGAGGCTGTTCCTCCCCAGGTGCAGGACTTTGTTCCACTGATCACCCTCTCCGGGTCTGGCCATTCAACCATTTTTTTATCCACTTCCCTGTCTGTTTATCCAGCCCCTACATCAACTGCTTGTCCATGAGGATTTAATGAGAGATAGTGTTGAAGGCCTCAGTGCAGTCCAGGCAGGTATTATCCACTACTCTTGCCTTCATCTTTCTGGCCAGTCATTTCATCATAGAAATGTATGAAGTTGATCACTGTTGGAATCCAAAATAAAAGTCTCTCAGAGTCCCTCAGAGAGAGGAGAATAAAAATATATTAAAGTAAGAGTGTAGGTCTTAGTTTTAAGTAAGTTCTAACATAGCTTAAGTGACTTAGTGAAAAGCCTTATCACCCAGTTTAAAGTTCAGTGATACCCTTCACAGATTCAACTTAGCCCTAGACACAATGAAAATATAGCTTACATTTCTAGATAGAAATTATTCATGTTAACAGATAATACTTTATACATAGGATTTAGGTAAGGACTGACACTGTTTTCGCATGTAAAAATTGAGCTTAGATGGACGTAGGAAGTTGTTTTACAATTGTGTTTTTAGCTGATTGGATGATTTGCAAATTTAATCCCCTGTACTGGGGATCTCACTCAGAAGTCTGAAGTCACACACACACAGAAACACCACACACCTCCGAAGAAGAGCAACAGCAGCACCATCATCATGGTCATCATCACCGAGAAGAACTATTGCAACTGCTTCTGTGGCCTGGGACAACAGAACTCTATACCAGGAAGCTGCTGCTGCCCAGGCCATCGGAGCTCCACGCCGAGCTGCTGCTTCCCAGAACATTGGGACTTTACACCAGAGAGCTGCTGCTCAGAATTCAGGACTTTATACCAAAAGCTTTTAGCAAAGACTTTAAGCCTCTAAACTCTTTGCCTCCGAGAGTGATGCTTTCATACAATAAGTAATAAGCATCTTTATAGGAACCAACAACTGCTCATGTCTCCTTGAGACCTGGAAATCCTATGACTCGCCACTGAAAACTTGACAAATGGTGCACCATGTGAGGATTGAACTCTTGACCTTTAGATTAATTATTGACTCAACATGTCACCCCTTGGTGAAGCCATGAAAACTACTCCTGAAAGTTTTCTTTTCCTTAAAGTTTTCCTTTCCAGAATTAGCTGCTCCATCAGCTTCACAGGGATAAAGGTGAAGGTGACTAGCTTGTAGTTCCCTGGTTTCTCCTTCTGACTCTTGCTGAACACAGGAGTAGCATTTGCTTTCTCTCCATCTTTATGCAGTTCTCCCATTTACCATGATCAAGCAAAGATTATTGAGACTGTTCTTGCAATGACATATGCCAGCTCAGTCAGCACTTTTGGCTGCATCCTATAAGGGCCCACAGACTTAGGTGTGTTCAGTTTGCTCTTGACCTAATCCTTTTCCACCAAGGGTACATCTCATTCTAGTCTTTTCCCTGGGATTCCTGAAGGTCAGTCTTGCTAGTAAAAGCTGAGGAAAAATAGTATGCAGTACTTCAGCACTTTCCATATATTTATCTTTTCTTAAATCTTTTTCTGGGGGAGTGATGGCAGGGCCACTCAAGCATTGCCTGTTTGTATTTATGAATATACTGCTCACATTACACAACAGCTGCCTGAGAATGAGAAAATGCTTTTGACACATTAGACAAATCTGAATTTGACGCTAATAGGCAAATTAACAAAAATCTAAGTAATATTTAAAATAGGTTTGTCTAAACAGGATAATAAATGATGAGGATTTGCTATAGTTCTGCTGCTGTAACAAGACAGGTGAACACGTGTCTAACAGACAACATGTGCTCTCAATAACATGGAATCCCAGCTTATGAATGTGTTTCGGTCCTTTCTGAACAAAGACCTGGTTTCACTAAATTTTTTCATTACATTGTAGAACGTTTCTTGACTCTAGCCATGTTCAGCATATTTCTACACAGAGAAGGCAGAGCTTCCATCAGATATTTTTGTTGTTGTTAGAGATCAGCACTATGAATAAGTTCTGTTCATCTGAATGCATATTTCCATCTGTTTCATAAACTTCTGACAGCCTAAGAAATTACTTTTCCTAGTGTGCTTAAATAAAGCCACTATGGCACCATTATTACTTTTTTTTCTTAAAAAAAATGACAGAATTACATGTGCTGTCTGAATAGAAGCAGGTAAAATAGACTGTTAGGTTTAAAACTGAAAGGGAAAAAATATGGATAAAAAAAACATGGATAAGTGAAATGGTAAAGAATGTCCTTTTCCTTTTCTTACCAATCACGCTTGCTCCTCAGCATATTATTTTCCTGTGATCACTGAAATCCTTTTTTCCTGAGTTTCTGATTCTGATCGTTCTATTTCTCCAAAGGCACAGCATTACTTGCACTAACTGCAACCATCCTTTGACTATTTTGTGCAGAATTGAAAAAAACCTTATTATCAAAGTTTCTTTCATCTGCTGAAGTTCCTAGGCCAAACACAAAGTTCCAACATAACAACAGCAGAAGCAGTGGATAAAGATCTTCCCAGTCTTCTCTCCAAGACTGAAATGCTGGGGGCATTAGGGTCCAGCAAATTTCTCCCCACCCTCGCATGGCTGCAGTGAACAGCTCGTGGTATGTACTCTCAGAGAAAATGATGGATGATGACTCTCTCAGCCAGGGATTATCAAGGCCTTTCATGAAGGAAATCTAAGGGCTAATGGTTCTCACTTAAATTTAGTATGAGTACTAATGGAGACTAACTCAAACCTAGAGAATCAACGCAAAATGTGATATAACAAGAAAAGAATGTGTTGAAAGAAGATAAACAGTGCCTTTGCACTACTATAAATCTAAGTGTCTGCATCTAATATTTAATAGCTCATCATGAACTATAAACCACTGAACCAAAAAATTAGTTTTTTGCACAGTATTTGCAATGCCTTTCTGAAGTCCAATTATGAAAGCGCTTCCCCATCCCAATTAATCTGAGTTGTTACTTTCATAAAGTCGAGATGCTTTATGCATGGCTTCCCTTTTGTAAAATCATGCTGAATATCTAAGCAGTAAGACACAAAAGATTATGCAGTGATATAAATAATGCAGAACTTGAGTGTTAATTGAAGCACAAGGCAACACAGAGTCATGGCCTGAACTTTCAGTTGCTACTTGCCAAAGTAATTCTAATTGACCTTAACAGGACTAGGAATGTGAGTTCAACATACTCCTCCTCTGAGTAAACATTAGGAGGTTAGGTTAGGTCTTTATCATTCCAGTATGTCTAAAGCACCTTTTTTTTAGAAATGCTGGTGTTTTCAGCATGACTGTTAAATAAAACAAATTACCTAAAATCTTGCTTAAAAATATTTTCCTTACTCAGATTATTGTAACAACAAAATTTACACCCTTGCAACTTTATTTTATAGTTGCTTACACACACTACATTTTTCTACACTTTTTTTCTTGCCTTTTCCCTATAGATATTTAAACCTCAGTCTTTGACTAAGTTACGGATGAATGGTTTTTTTCTTCAACATTCCCCCTTCCTTGTCTGACTCTATTATGGAAAAACAAAACCAGAAGAATTAAGTATCTCCCAGTTGTACTTTCCAACAGAAAATTAAAGTATTGCAAACAGATTACTAGGCCACAAGAGGCACATTGTGGGATATATGATGACAGCAGGGCTTTGAAATTCAAATGTAGCTCTTTTTCTTTGAAATCCTGCCATGGGTGTAGCTCTCTTAGCACTGCCCTGAAGCTGAAACAGCTGCTTTAGTTTCCTTTTACAGTGATTTCCTAATCATTCAGTTGGAAGATGAGGGGCTCAATTCTATAATTTAGTAACAAGTGAACAAAAAGGCACACTGTACTTGGTAATTTCCAGAACAGCTTTTGATAACTCAGAATAATAAAATATCACAAGAATCTTAAGAACTGCACTTTCTGTGATCACGATGCTCCTTATAGATGCCCTGACAGATGCAGCACACTGGAGCATCCAATCAACTTGCACTTAAATATTTAATAGGGATAAGATTTCAGCTTTTCTCAGCAGTGAAAGTGACCTTTAATATAAGGCTGAGCTACCCACTTACTTATTTCCTGTGTTTTTTTTTTTTTTCCCTACTGAATTTGAGTGGCTAATTTAATTAAAGTCTTTTAATTTTTACTGAATTCCTGTCCACAAGACTTTGTGTACCAATTCCTCAAGACCAGCCCAATACATGCTGCCCTTGTATTTGGGAAATTTGGTGGCATCCGCCAGCTGCATCTGAAAACTCTATTTCTTTATGTATTAGTGTTATTGTGAAAGAAAACATCACTGCTTTTGTGGAAAATGTACTTGTTGGTCATTTGAACAGCTCATCCTACATCTTGCATAAGGAAGAAGAGCAAGGCAAAGCTCATAGCCAGGTGAAAAAGATTTTTTTCAAGTCAGGAGACCTGAAATAATAGTTAAACTACAAGAACTGCAGGATGAAAGTCCCCTCCAAACAAATAAACAAAAAGTAAATGGTGAGTATACAGAAAACAACAAAGGAAGATGAGACCACCAAAAACCTGGAATGGAAACTGAAGGACAGGTACCAAACTTTGATGATAACAAATGCATTACAATATATTTGTAAATATATACTATACAAAATTACATTGATATTTTCCTGGTTTCCTGTCTTACCATTGTTTGATGAGGTGATTAATGTCAGTTTACATAACTTATTTACCAATGGAAATGTCTCATTTTAAGTCTCAGGCTATAGATCTCACATTCCATTTAATTAGGATTCCTGAAATAGGTTCTTTGCTAAATATTTCTATTTGTTTCAATATATAGCCTTATTATGCCCCCAAAAGCTACATCTTTTCCTCTACAAATGAGTTTAATCTCTTTTGTACATCATACACATCAAATATATCTAATGAGGGTTCTCATTTACCTCTTGCTATTACTTAGATTCTGACCATAGACAATTCTTCTCCATTTCACAAATTGGGTGAATTATATTTTGCAACAGACTTAAAAAATTTCTAAACTTCTGAAAGTGACAGAAGGGTCATTATCCTACTTTAAACAGACCAGTATTTCAGAGTACATTATCTCTCATGAGTCAACAGGTGAGACTGTCTGGTTTTTTATTATTGTTTTGAGAAAGAGGAAGGATAAAGGTAGAAGAACTAAGTGTAACTTTACAGTACAGTACAGTATGCTTAGTGCAAACCCAGCTGAGAACACACTGCAGTGTCCTCCAGCCAGTTCTTTCCAAAGTGAGTTGTACTATATATAGCAGCTACCTTGTGTCCATCATACAGCATTGCCAGCTGTAACACTGCAGCAATTAAGTGGCTCCATCACCAGTTCAGGGCTGCTTTTCTTACCCATGCACATAGAAACAGCTGTTCCACTGCCTTAGGGGTTCCTTTTCTTTGACACCTACTTGGCACAAACTGTTTGCCAGGTAGCTGCTGACACATTCAGACAGTTTTGCTGCTGTAGCTTCTTAGAGCTGAAGCTTGGAAGGCACAAACAATACACTAACCTGCAAATCCTGCAGTGTACTGCAAATCCTACAAGCACTCTGCATATCCACACATGTGGAGATATGTGAGGACTTCACTTCTGATGTCATGTTTAGGACTCCTAAGTAACTTCGAGTTGCAGTGGGGCAGCAAAGGAGATATCCAGCAGACATGACTGCCAGAGATCCCAGCAATGGCCCTGTGAGAGGGACCATCCAATCTCCAAAAAGATGCTACCAGCAAAATTCTACACAGGAGAACCAGGAGCAAGATTACACACTTTAGTTCTCTCAAACACATTAGAGGCACATTTTGTTGTTCAGCTTTTATGAAGAATAGTATTTTTATCTCATCTTTTATGACTAAGTATTACCTGTCAGGCAAAAACTACACAAATACAGGCTCTTCATATCTATTTGACAAAAACCACCCTGAGACACCTCAAATTTTCTTATTCATGCTCCTGTAAGGTAATTAAGAATCTTACTTGCTATAGGGACACCATTTGCTAACCAGCTTATACTAGGCTTTGGGTTGCCATTAGCTCTGCAGATCAATGTTCCATCTTCTCCAGGAGACAATACCAAGTTTCTGGGTGCTGTTATCCAGTATGGAGCAGCTGGGTTTAAGAAAAGAAGACA